>DF361347.1:29910-48531 GCA_000787875.1 Solanum virginianum | reverse complement strand
TATCTCCACCTCAATAGGATCGATGTAATTCTTGTTTGGATGTTGAATCATTGAGGACAATGTTGCTAAAGCATTGGCAAACTCATTTTGAGTTCGAGAGATATGTTTGAATTCAATCTTTAGGAATCTCTTAATCAACTCATTTATGTAATGCAGGTATAGAAGGATCTTAACATCCTTAGTGACCCATTCTCCTCGAACTTGATGAATCAACAAATTGGAATCACCTATTACCAAAAGCTCTTTGATATTTATGTCTACAGCCATCCTGAGTCCCAAGATGCAGGCTTCATACTCCGCCATGTTTTTTTTATAATCAAATTTTATCTTAGCTGAAATTGGGTAATATTGGCCTGTCTCTGAAATTAGGACTACTTCTATTCTGACTCTTTTGGAATTTGATGCTCCATCAAAGAACATACTCCATCTATAGTATGCTTCTGATATGTCTTCTCCCATGAACAACACCTCTTCATCAGGGAAGTAGGTTTCGAGTAGCTTGTAAGCTTGATCCACTAGATTTTCTGCAAGGTGATCAACCAAGGCTTGTCCTTTGATGGCTTTCTGTGTCACATACACAATATTGATCTCACTCAACAAAATTTGCCATTTTGCAAATTTTCCTATAGGCATCGGCTTTTGAAAGATATACTTGAGTGGATCTATTCTCGAGAACAAGTACATGGTGTATGCAGATAGATAGTGCCTAAATTTTTGTGTGATCCAAGTTAAAGCATAGCAAGTTCGTTCAAACAAGGTGTATCTTGCCTTGTATGAGGGTGAACTTCTTGCTTAAGTAGTAAATGGCTTGTTCTCTTCTACCTGTCTCATTATGTTATCCAAACATGCATCTAAATGCACCATCCATGACAGATAAGTATAGCAGTAAAGGTCTTCTAGTTTAGGTGGTACCAACACTGGCGGGTTGGATAAATATTCTTTGATTTTATCGAAAGTCTTTTGACATTCCTTTGTCCATTTTGTGGTAGCATCCTTCTTCAGCAACTTGAATATGGGTTCACATATTATTGTGGATGGAGCAATGAACCAACTGATGTAGTTGAGTCTCCCTAAGAAACTCATCACATCCTTCTTGGTCCTAGGAGGAGGTAGTTCTTGGATTGCTTTGACCTTTGACGGATCTAACTCTATGTCCTTTCACTGAAAATGAACCCTAGCAGTTTTTCTGTGGGTACTCCAAGTGCACACTTTGCTGGAATTAATTTTAAGTCATACTTCTGTAATCTTTCAAAGAACTTTTGTAAATCGCCCAAATGGTCTAAGCTCCTCTTAGACTTGATAATGACGTTATCCACATATACTTTAATTTCCTTATGGATCATATCATGGAAAAGAGTGCTCATAGCCCTCATATAAGTTTCTCCAGCATTCTTAAGACAAAATGGCATCACCCTATAACAATACACCCCACATGGCATGACGAATGCCATCTTTTCTACATCATCTTCATCCATCAAGGTCTGGTGATATCCTGCAAAACAGTCCACAAATAATTACAACTCATGTCTTGTATAATTATCAAGGAGTATATGAATATTTGGAAGAGGAAAATCATCCTTAGGGCTAGCTCGATTGAGATCTTGATAGTCCACACATATTCTGATTTCCCCATCCTTCTTTGGTACTGGCACAATATTGGCCAACCATGTGAGGTAATTCATAACCCTTATGACATTTGCTTCAATTTGCTTAGTTACTTCTTTTTTAATCCTCAAACTCAAATCAGGCTTGAATTTTCTTGTCTTTTTCTTGATAGGTGGACAAGCAGGATCGATTAGCAACTTGTGTAAGACTATGTCAGTGCTTAATCCTGGCATGTCAACATAAGAGCAATCAAATACATCAATTTGTTGCTTAAGTAGATCTATCAACTTCTGCTTCCTTTCGGTCTCTAAATGTATGCTAACCCATTTTTCCTTTGTGACTTCCTCATCTCCTAAGTTGACAACCTTTGTTTCTTCCATGTTAGGTTTCTCTTTATTCTCAAGCTACTCAATCTCATGTGGTAGAATTTTTGGCATCATGTTATCATCATATTCTTCGTGATCTAACTCATCGCTTTTTCTTTGCTCAACGAACTCATTACATGTCATAACTGTTGAACTAGGATTTTTATTAATATGAGTGCAGGAGTCTCACTGAAATAGAGATGGGTTGACGGTCCAATTCTGCAATGCTTCCCCAGGTTTGGCATTGGGATGGTCAATTGTTGAGATTTATCTTTTCCTCCTCTCCGATCATGGCCACGAATAAATTTCCTATTCCTTCCATGATGTCATCTTCAACTGCTGGACCTAGGATTGGAGCTTCTTCTAATACAAATGTCATCTTACTTGACCTTACGGTGTAGACTCCTCTCGATATATGCTGATATCCAAGTCTGGTGGTACCTTTCTGATGCTTTAGCTGGATTGGTTCAATTATGCCATTACACTTAGGTCTAAGTCCCGTCTTAGGCTGATATCCATACTTCAACATCTCTGAGGCAACCATCTTTGCTGTGCTTGATAGTTTTGTATCATCCAACCCTATTTTATTATCAATCTTCACAGCTTGCATAATTTCCAAAGTATGAAAGGTGGCTCCATCTAACTCTCCATCAATTGGAACAGAATCAACAGAACAGATGGGGTGACTATGCTCTCCATGGATGCTAACTTCTGTGTGACCCCACTCAAACTTCACACACTAATGAAGAGTAGATTTCATGACTCTCGCCATGTCTTCCTAGCAATAGGTTGTAGTTAGATGACACATCCATCACTTGAAATAAAATGAGGAATTCAGATGGCCCCACTAGCAACGTGAGATAGACTTCTCCAATAACACTTCTTTGTGCCCATCGAAAGCTCTAACTTTCACACAATTCTCTCTTATTTCTTCCATGTTCACACCCAAATCCCTTATATTGTGAAAGGGCAGATATTGTATCCAGAACCACTATCAATCAGAACCTGATCCACAATCTTGCCACAATATTTGGCCGCGATATGGCGTGCTTTATTATATCCAACCCCTTCCATCGGTAACTTGTTATCATGGAAGGAGATCTTGTTAGCTTCTATGACTCGTCCAATGGCTGCAGCTAAAGTTTTACCTATGGTCTCTTTTAAATGTAAACTCTATTTAACACTTCTCTTAAAGCGTTCCTATGAGTTTCATAACTCATGAGTAGCGACAAAATGGATATGTGGGCTAGTGTTTTGTTTAATATTTCTTTGACTGAATAGTCCTTGGGTTGCATCTTTTTCCAAAATTCAGCTACTTTGGCATCAGTGATATTTCTCTTTGGATTCTGTTCCTTCCCTATAGCTCCTCGATTGGGATCTTTGAAAGCATAAAATCTCCCAGACCTAGTCATTCCATGGGCTGTAGCAGTATCAATCATCTTACCTTTAGCTTTTGTTTGGTAATCCCATGGGATTGCTTTGGTGTCATATTCAGCCCTCGTGGTGAGCGAGGTGGTTACCATAGCTCTTGGCAAGTATGTTTGAACAGTCAAAGGATCCCTTAATTAAACTATGATAACAGGTTGTGTCAGAGACATAGTAGCGACCTTTTTGGTATTCCAACTAAGCAAAACGGTTCCTTCCAATCCATATTCCCCTTCTAGGGTGACCATGTTGACTTCTCAAGTCTTGTGGTTTGGCAAAGCACTATTGTTCACATTTGGGTGTGCTGGAGTACATTTTATTATACCACTTTTGATTAGGAACTCTATCTGATTCTTCAACCCATAATAATCTTCTGTGTCGTGTCCTTGGATTCCTGAATGGTAAGTGCATTGCTTGTTTCGATCAAAGTTATGAGTAATTGGATTGGGGAGCTTTCCTTCAACTGGCTACAATACCCTTGTTGCCCTCAGTCTTTCAAATAATTGGGCATAAGGTTCAGCAATAGGTGTGTATATGTGGTTTTTCTAGCTTCGAGATTTTGATGGGGTCATGGTGAATACTTTGGTCTATTTTGGTGAGTTAATGCTTGCACAGGGATATATGGTCTAAGTGGATTTTGATGTGTTGGTGTGAGGGGATTATAGTGTGGTTGGGTATTATACACCAGGCATGGGATGTATGGAGCATGTGTCACAATTTGAGGATTGTTGGGATAATAGTGTGGTGATCCTCCATAGTGGTAAGTGACACTTGAGACATCCTCTTTTTTCTTCTTGATGCCACTGATGGATCATGATTGCATGAGCTTACTTGTGGCTTGTGATGCAGCCATGGATTGAATCTTTCTAGATTTGATGCCTTTTTTTATAAAGTCTCCCATTTTGACCAACTCGGCGAACTTCTGGCGCAGCACTAACATCATTTTTTCAAAGTATGTACCTTCCTGAGCTTGAATAAAGTAGTTGGAGAACTCACTCTCATCTAGTGGTGGTTGGACTCTAGCAGCCTCAGTTCTCTAGCATCTTGCATATTCTTGGAAACCCTCAGATTGTTTTTTCTTTATGTTGGTTAATGAGAACCTATCTAGAGTGATTTTGGTGTTAAATTTGAAGCTAGTCATGAAAACCTCTGCCATTTCTTTCCAATCATGCAATTTATAAGGAACATGACGTGTATACCAAGTCAAGGCTTCTCCGAACAGATTGTGGATGAACAATTTCATCCTTAACTTCTCATTTCTCCATACACCAACTAACTTATCGCAATATGCCCTTAGATACGCATGAGGGTCACCATTCCTACCAAATAATTCAAACTTTTGTGGCTTCTACACTACTGGCATATTAACGTCGGGGTGAACGCATAAGTCATCATAATCTAGGATCTCTGCTCCCCTAGTGACTTGCAAGCTTTTTAATTCCTTTCTTAGACTATGAATTTGGGCATTTATCGACTCATCTTCTTTCAATGAAGCATCCTTCTCTATTTTTCCATATTGATTGATCTCGTATGAGACTCTAACTATAGCTAGGGTTATAAAATTAGGGGCTTCAATAGCATAAACAGGTGGCACGTATGGCTCATACGGAGCGATAGCGTGTGCCCCGATCATCTGCTACATCACTAGGTAAACGGGCGTTGTGTGGTCCTGAGTAGGATGGTTTTGAGCGGTCCTGACTGCTGATCATGTAGCTAGTGGTGCTTGACCATGAATTGGAGCATGTTGGATTTGCTTAGTCAATTTTGGCGAGTCAATGGGAGGCAAGTCGATTTTAGGAAAGTGGACAGATGTTTCGAAGGTTAGCAAAGTAGTAGCTGAAAGCTTAACAAAGTCTTGTACTTAATTCAGTTTCCCCTTTAGTGCTTCTAATTCTTGTGCCATATGGTCCATTCTCTCACCACAACGAGCCACATTTTGGGAATTTTTGTGGTTTTTCACATGTATTATTGTATTGGCGGTGGTGTCAAATTCTTCTCCATTAGTCATCTTTCTTCTTGATCAAAGGTTGTAACGTAAGTCGGCCAATTTACAAGTCAACACAAATCAACGTTCTTATAGGATTAATAATAGCCAAAAAGAAAGAAAAGAAAAGAAAAACTATGTTGGCAGATATTGTAAAGAAAGGAAAATATGTATATAGCAAACATGTCACACATATATATGCCAAGTTGGCGACATTCAAGACGTGTCCTAATATGGTGCCTCTATTTGCCAGAGGTCGGCCTATATTGCAACCAAATTTTGATGACAAAATGATCCAATTAAACACAATTCAAATTTGGAGCTACATAATCTTCATTGATAAAGGTATTTAGAGTAAAACAATTGAGCAACCGGTAGAATAATGGACAACGAAAGCGAGGGAATGGAAGGTAGCAGAAAAGGACGAGTCATGTGACCAAACAACAAAATATGTCAAAGTACAAATGGATAAATCTTATGGCCAAGATGGACCATCATCAATGCCATCATCCTAATCATAGTATGGCCGGGGGTAGTACTCTACAGGGCCTGAACTTGCCTCCAAACCTTCTACACTATCAGACCCTGTGTACTCGGAGTGTTCATCTCCTGCTGCTGGGACAAGTCCTTCTTCCATGGCTCCACCCTCTGGGTAATCTTCAAGCTTTTCTTCTGAATCTTCTTCTGGGTCTTCCTCTGGATCCTCTTCCGAATCCTTTTTCGTGTCCTCTTTTGGATCCTCTTCTATCTTTTGAATCAAATGATCTATAGATCTTGGAAAAATTTGTTGGTACATGGGCGTTGTGAGCTCCCTACTAGGGAATACCTCTTATCTGATCCAAACGGCCCACCGACTATCCACAAAGCCTCCGAATCCTTCTGCACTAAGTCGAACCCTATGACTCACAGTGGTGTGCCACACAAAGTATTTTGGTATGCACCATCTTTCATTCCTTATGTTGATTATGATCACGTAACTCCATTCTAACTGCAAATTCCTTATCCATATAGTAGGGACTGAAACAACATCATCTTCGTGCAATACCATGTATGACCATAGTGGCACGTCTTGGATGACTCCAAACTGTCGTATGACTCAGAGAGGTGCATATGGTTGGATGCCTCTATACCCAACCAACTCAATAAAATATAGGTGTCTGGTTATGATGAATGCCAACCCGCCTACCAAATTAAATTTCCACTGAATGCAGTCTCCAGTGAGGATTGTTAAGAATGTGTGCAATTCTTCTTCTCCAATTGGCGCACCCCTATAATGGAGATAGTCTTCATGACTCTGAATCATGTTGCAAATATCTACTATATATTGCATTTTTGGGGGTTGACGATAGAAGTGCTTGATTGCCAAAACTGCAGTAATAAGTTGCAGCCTCCGAAGAAGTCATACCCTCTCATGTAGGCGGACAGTGATTGAAACACCTTAGTGAGGACCATGTGCAGTAAGGGGAAGTTCTGCGGCATGGCGTACATGTCCATAACTATGAGGAGGATGTTGATGTCAATGAAATAGGATCTCATTGGGAAGACCATTATACCCAAAAAAGCCAATACAAAGATCTTCGGCCACATTCTTATCCATTATTGGTGGGTGCAAGCAAATTCTCCTCGATGTTCACTGAAACTCTCAAGTCGGCCAAATCTCCTAAAGAGATACTCCAACCTAACTTTCCCACCTTATACATGTCTCATGGATGGAAAGATGTGCAACCCCAGGCATCTTAAAAATTCCTGCACACTTATGGTTGACGGGCATATCGGTAACCTCCCACTAATGGGTAGCTCTGTGAGTGTGCTAAATTCCACTAGCGTAGGGGTGATTTCAAAATCCAAGAATCTAAAAGTAACTATGCTTGAGTCCCTAAATTCCATCAATAGAGTAAGGAGCCTCTGTTCGCCTAAATCAATATGAGCGATAACAACCCTTCTAGAAGTCTTCTAACTTCAACTCCATGTGCTCCATGAATATTTCGCTACCAATTTTGTAGGATATGTGGAGTGGAAGTGACCATCTTAATATCTGGAAGGTTTTGGTTGATGTTCATCTTGAGGAGAAGAAAAGGTATGATAAGTATGTTTATTCCAAATCCCTCATGTGTTTTAGTTTGGATCATTCACATCGATTTTCACAAAATTATGTCGTCAGTTGTATAACCTTTGACAAAATGGTGTCTTCCTAATTGGAAAGATGATTCCTTGAACCATCTTGTCTGAGGTGTTTGCAACATGACCTATTTTCTAGAGTAAGATTTTTCTCTAAACGTTTCAGAGTGGATTGAAGATTTGCGAGAAGGTATACTAAGCTTATTGCACCAACTCTGAAACTGAGGAATTCAAAAGAAGGTTTGGGGGAGTGTGAAACACTCCCCGTGTGAATTAGTGTGTGTGAGTGTATGGCCAAGGACTCGATAGAAAAGTGTGAATGACAATGCTGGAAAGTAGTAACAGATAGTGTTTTCAAACAAATAAGGAACGGAAGGTTGGATTTGACTTGCGACCTTTCAATCAAAGTAATATATAAAATGAATAATTAACTTAATGAATAATCACAAATATCATTCCTAAGCTTTAGTCTATAAAGGTTAAAACACAAGTCCCCAGCGGAGTCGCCACTCTGTCGCGCCCCATTTTCGAACTGGTCGAAATAGCTCTCAACATCATGTGGCTGTGCTCTCGAGTTTTGAGAAATTGTTTAGAGTCACCACCTAATTTTAAGGAAAATATTAGGAAACCAATTTATGAAAAATATAGATGTGGACTCTGTTTTGATTTGCGAAAACCAATAGAATTCTAGGTAAGGGTTTTGCTCACTCGAGGGGAAGGTGTTAGGCATCCCTCAGAGCCTATCCTAAGATAGTCCTCAAACTTAGCTTAGAAAAATAACTCATGATAAATATTCATTAAAATAAGTGATAAAAAAATAATTAATTTGAGTTGGAACAAAATACAAGGTATGTCATATGTATTGATTATAATATCCGTGAAAAATTTTCATAGTATTACATTATTATTTATATTCAAGAAAAAAATAAAAAAAATAATTAACCAATATAATAAATAGATAAACTTGAAATATGCAAGAATTTATATATTAGAAAAATATAAACGCATGTTTAAGATCGCGTAGAATAAATAAGCCTACAAAATTGATCATAAACAACTCATGGAAAGATTGGGTATGAAAACTTATCATTTTATTTACAAAATCCATATGAAGGATGAAATGGGATAATGTTTGGTAGATATATAACAATACATGCAATTTGAGTAAAAATTAAATGAGATACGATTTTGAAATAAAATGAATAACTAAAATAACATAAAATAAAATGAAAATTATGTAAAGTTTGTGTTTCTGTATGTGTGTAAAATAAAATAAAATGTATTTATGTGTGTTGTCAAAATATGGAGCTTTTATGCATACTAGTAAAATGACAATAGCTACACACACACACACATATATTATACTAAATATGGTAGGGCATAAAATTTAATATCTTTATCTATAAATAAAGATCATATGCAAAATGATGATGGATATAAAATATGAATAATGTGATTTGTAGAAAATGATATACCCAGTATAAAAATATAAGATAAAATATATACCTCACATATACCATATACATATACGTACCTTGTATTATCGAACCTGTTAAGAAAAATCTTGAATATCAAAAGGTTATATTAAGAAAATAGCGTGGTACTCTAGTTACTATTTTTTTAGAAAAGATATAACGATTCATAAGAAATTAGTCAAAGAAATGTAAAATTCTCAAAGGCATTTTATTTTATTATTTGAAGAAAAATCCATTAAAAGATTTAAAATGACCCCAAATGAAAGTATTACATTATATTTGAGAAAATCAACTTAAAACCTAAAATGGCTTAGTTGTGGGAATCCGTTCTATGAATATGATACTAAATTCGTTAGCAGATAATACTAAACACAAAATAATCTTCAAAAATATAAATGAAGTTAAGCAATGTATCCACATTCATAAGGGAAATATTAATCGATTTGTATGAAAGAAATGTAATCAAACGGGTACGGAGAAAGCCAAGGGACGTTGAATCCTAATTTACGAGACTTCGAGCGTGATGACGATCCTAATAGCTACTGGCCCATATATTGGGCCAAAACGAGTTCCAAAAATAGAAACTCCAGCTCCCAAGGTGTTCATGCAAATAAAGAGAAAATATAAATATTAGTCAGACATTCAACTTTCATGATATTAAATAAGATAAACATAAAATAAAGAAGGCCACATCAACTAACAAGTTCTTAAGAGCTATAATAGAGATGGATGTATAAGAGATCAAATGAGCTAAAAGAAAAAAAAATGAAATTTTGAGCTAATATCGATCTAGTCGTTGTATCAGAGGAACTACATATGCAGTCTATTTATAGTAAGTAAAGGCAAACAGTTCAAAAGAAGTTCTGAAAGAAATGGAACTAGAAATTGTTGATACAGCCGCATGTTTCTAAGGAATAACAACTATATGTCACCATGGAGATTTCCAGTGATTCTGGAATCGAGCAAAGGCAGGATAGTCATCATTGTATATAGCTAGAACATTCAAGATTTTAGTAGGGATGTAGAGATATTCCAACAAATTCCAGTTGACAAGATAAAGGGATTCATGTGGGCTGAGAAACAACAAACTAAGTTCAAGCGAAAACAATGTAGTAAATGGCAAGCTTCAGGTCAGACAAGATAAAGTACATGCTTTTCGAAACAAAACGACACCAACAGAAGACAGAAGCATAGCTTTTCTGCATTTTTATAACTTTTCTGATGTTGAAGAAGTGTTTGGGAGATCCTACTTTGACAATCCTTATTAAGAGTACTAGAGTACAAGATAGTTTGTCCTATGAGGAGATTCCAATCCAAATCCTTGATCATCAAGTTTGTAAGTTGAGGAACAAGGAGATAGCCTCCGTCAAAGTTCTATGGAGGAACCAATTTGTTGAGAAAGCTACATGGGAAGCTGAGGAAGCTATGAAGAACAAATACCTGTTATTCATGCCAAATGACGATGATGTCGAAGGTAATATCCTTATCTGTAACATAATTGAAGTCCCCATTCTTGAATTGATGTGTTTATTCTACTCTTGAGTCTAGTGTAGAGAGTATAGAGGGTGATGGATAGTTGAGAGTTTGAAACTTTCGAGTGAGTATCGAGACGAGTCTTGAGTCTACTCGTGCCTTAATCCCACATTTACTCATCATTCAAGGACGAATGATCCCAAGGGGGAGATGATGTAACACCCCACAAAATTTTAGAAATACCCCTAGAATGTAATCATGCGCATAACACGTCTTCCCAAGATCCAATGGAAAATTCGAGATTGGATTTGTGATCAATGCAAAAGATTGAGTGAGAAAATGACCTCAACCCAATTTTAAAGCAATCATATTGAAAAATAATTTTTGCTAATTAATTCTGGGATAGTGAGAGTACGCGCCTAGGGTGCGATGCGTCTGGGGCACGAACTCACACTTCAGTTTTTTTTATTTTTGACGGGAGATCGAAAAAGCGAAATTTTGCAAAAAAAAAATACCTCTACGCCCCTGGCGCGACGCTGACGTGTTGTTACAAAGTGGAAAATTCAATTTTTATTATGGGAACGGCCTTTTGGTCATTTTTCAACCTATCCTAAGTCCCAAAAACATGTTTAAAAGTCATTTATATCAGATTAAGGGTTTCAAAACTCATTTTTCTTAACTTCTAAGCAAGAGTTCTTGAAGGAGAGAGAACAAAGAGCTTGAGGATTCCTAAGTTTGGGTCCAATTCCTTGAACAAACTTTAGTAATTCTTATCCAATTATGTAAGGCTACCCAAAACATGGGATTATCCTCCCATGTGCCCCATTGATTGCAATAAGTCGATAGTTGAAGGTGATGAGTCCTATATGTAAAATTCTTGGATATGTTATTTAAAAATTATTCCTTATATATATATATATATATATATATATATATATATATATATATTCTTAACTTGATGATGATCACTACATTGATTTTTTGTTTAAATGATTTATTTGAATTCTTACATAAACCCTACATGATTATTTTGTTAAAGATTATAATAATGAGCTTACGGGTTAATGTCTAGAGCCTTGGTAATATGAATGTGCTTAATATTGTGTTCCAGGTCCTGATTTGAATGTATTGATGATTATGTTGATGGAATTGGTTGAGAATAATTTCCTTAAAGTCTTAAAGAGGTTGAATTTAACCTTGAAAGATCATCCTTAATCTATTGAGTTGATGATAGATGAGATGTATGATGTTCCTTATTCAAAAGAGACTAAGTGAAGAGAAATCTTGATGTTTGATGGCTTATGAGCATGTTGAGTCCTGCAAGGAATATTGAGCACTGAAATGAGTAAGAGTGAGTCCCACTCGCCCTCATTAACTATGTGGCTAGCGTAGGAGAGGATTGGACCATGAAAAATGGATGTTTCCTCAGTCCCAAAAGATCGAGAACTTGATAGATTTATGGATCCATGGACAGACTAGACTCGTCCTGTACCTCGACAAGGTACTAGATAGATGTTGCAACGACATCGCTTCATTATATCATCACAGCTAATAGGTGATGGTTGTCAATTAGAGAAACTCTCAGATAGGTTCCACCTTGATAGTTATGTCGATGTGATGGTATGAGTCTTGATTGATGTTGATGTGAAGGTGTCTATTTCTTATTCTGAGATGAGATGAATGTCTAATGAGTTGATGTTATTCCATGTTATTGTGTCTCTATTGTTTGCTTTTAATTTAGCCCATTTATATATCGTACATTCCACATACTGACACCATTTAACGCTGCATTGTTTCATGATGCAGATTTAGTAGGTAGAGGACTTCAGCAGATGATTCATTAAGATTCAGAGATTTCTTCCTCCAGAGACTTGGTGAGTCCTCCCCTGCATCGGAGGATGTCTTTTATTTCACTTTCTTACATTTCGAGTCATTCTGAGTTTGTGGTAGCCATGGCCTGTCATGATACCTTGTTAGACTTACATAGATAGAGGCTTTATAGACATAGAAATGATGTTTTGATGTTGGGGTCCTTCCCCCTTTCTAAACTGAGTTCCTCTTATTCTATTTCATGTGATGGATGTTAATGACTAGTTTTGTGTCTTATGGCCTTTATCACTGACGTAGATGTGATAAGATAAAATAGCCTGCTGTTATTTGATTCTAATTCTGATGTCTTTCACTGATGTATGATTGAGTGAATGTGATGAGGCCAGTTGGTTGGTTCGCTCGGGGGGTCGCAATAGTCTCTGAGTGCCAGCTATGCCCAGGGTATCCTCACGGGGTGTGACACATATATTTCATGTACTAATGCCACTAGGCATTATATCATGTTGTAATGTATGTACAAGTGTTGGAGATCCTCTTTAGACGCTTTGTTGAAGATCAATTCAATTCTGTATAGTAGTAAAACCTCCTTGCTTTCAGAGGAATCAATTATTTGAGTTATTTTCTTTTAGTAGTCTTTTGACGTGACCTTGGGATTGTCTTGGTACCTTCTTATGAGTTGATGAGGCTTCATAGACTCGGTCAAATAGAGTTAGAATGGAGTATATTTTTCTTTTTGAGTCAATTTTGAAAATTATTATTAGTTATTTGAATTGAAATATTGAGTTATTATAATAAGAAATATCTTGAAAACTATTTTATATGATTATTTAAATGCTTAATTGGGTACTTTCTTTTGGTTTCATTGAGTCTTCACTAATTGAATGAGTGATTTAGGTCAAGTGGTTCTTGGGAACCAAAACTGATTTCTGAGAACCAGCCATAATTAAAGTACCCTCTCAGGGCATGACACCAATACGAAGAACATAAACTCGAAATCAAAAAGTTCATATTAGTTGGGTATACTAAACAACAAAAAATAAAGAGGAAAAACTTCTCATATTTTTCTTAGAATTCAAAAATAATGAGCAAAATTTTGAGTATGAAGTTGTAAATCAAAAGTGAGAATATAGACTAAAGTTTAGGAGTAAATTTAGTACATTAGAAAATTAAGTGAGAAGGTGAAGAGTCATGTAACTGAAAGTTAAAGAGAAAATAATAAAATAAGAATTTTTGAAATTTTTTGAAAAGATAGAGATTTTCAGAGAATATGTTAAAATATATTGTATATTTATGTAAATTTTTTTAAAAAGTGACAAATGAGGGCTGGGTGTATTTGACAGAAAAATATTTTTTAAATTTTTTCATATTTGGTTGATCAAAATGTTTTAAAATATCTTTTTCTAAAAAAATAAATTTCTTAAAAATGAAGAAAATAATATTTTTAATAAAAATAAGCAGTATGTAGGTGATCTCCCACCAACCTAATACCCCAATCCCAACGCCTTGACCATGTCATCCCCACCAACCTAGAAAGCTCATTGCCCATTGTTGACACCCAATTTTTATCCTCCACAATACGAATTAATTATTGAGCTTTTAATTCGAACGTTTTGAAATGATTGACTTTCAAAAATACGAAAAATAATTTCTCAAATAAATTTTAGTTTTATTTTAGAAGTTATTATTTCGTAATTGATTTAATTATTTCAGGTCTATAATATTAAAGGCTCTTCAATTAATTTGTATTAATTCATTGTATAGTTAAATTAGTCAATCGAATTTAATTTGATTACTTTTAATTGGTCGAAATTTCAATCAAATTGGCCAAGTTTTAAATGGAATACCTTTACCCCTTGAACCCATTTTTCAATCTTTCTTTTGGACCCAATTTAATTAATAATGGACCAAATCTTAGCCCGAGAACAAATCAAACTCGGCCAACCCCTTTTCCCTTTCAGCATTTACAACATATACATACACATATATATTCCCTCACCCGAACCCTATGCGACCTTTCCTTTCCCATTTTTCTTCTTTCCCTTCCATTCTCATGTGCACACTCCCCTCACCTTTGTCCTTCTTCTTCTTCATCGATGAACAACCAAGCCCAGTATATGCCAAAACCAGAATATTCTCCCTAACGTTCCCTTCATATCTCCGTACATATGTATCATCATCCCTCATACCCTTTGTCCTTGCTCGAAATCGAGCCATCCACCTCACCTTCCCCAACATCTTGAAGAATCATTTTAGGATATTTTGGATTCCATAAAGAGGATGGAATTTGGGGGGAATTCGGATTTCAAATTCCAAAACAACCCTAATTTTTTCCCTATTTTGGAACCCTAGAGATCCCTATATATATTCCCTTTACCCCAATTTGAGGGCAACTGTGGTTGATTTCTGAAAACTCTAAAAACCTCAATCAATTGCTATAACCATTTTGATCATTTGAAAACCCTAGCAAGAACTTACTCAATTCCCACAACCATTTTTGATTCCCAAAATTCTCTTATAATTAACATACACTCAAACTAATTTCCCAGTGACTTATCAACTTTGAAGGTCTTGAAATTGAAGGTTCTTAGTCGAGGAAGGTGTAGACAAAACTCTTTGGTGGTGAAAAGTCTTCTTCAAGCTCGACATCATCTTGGTCTGTTGTTCTAATACAGGTAATATCCTCGTCTGAACTTCTCCTCTTCTTTATAGATGACATGCGTACTTTTATGATTCTAGTTGCTATTAGCTGTGTGAATAGTGATATTTGAGTTGATACATCTTGAGGTGACTGTGTTTGGCTAAGTATATTGTCAACATCTTGTAGTAATCAAATTGCGAGTCTGTATGAGTTTATTCTTAGGGTTTTGCTTCATATCTTTGTTTGGCTTTTTTTTCCTTTTCAAAAATGCAAGGCTTAGTCATGACTTTTAGGATTCAAGCATGTTTATCATATCTTGTTGAGTCATGACAACTCCTCGTCATGTTTTTTTGCTTCTTTTTTTTAGAAAGATGTCTGACTTCAGAGATATCATTATAACGCATGTCTCTTGCCTGATTACATGTTATTTCTGATTCCAAACCTAAGTCTAAACCTTCCCCTCTGATATCTGTTTCTGTCAGCCCTTTAAAAGGGATAAAAATGGTCTAATTCACCATACAATGGCTGATTCATTTTGCTTTGGTAGCAATGCAGCAAGGTGATTAGTTGGTTTAGTCCTATGTCTTCTCTCGAATTCTTATTCTTGGCTACTGCCTGGTGGCATTTTTAACCTGATTTTATACTACTAATTGTGTTCTTCTATTGTTCGTATACGAAGGTTTCTGGAACATCTTGTTTGTTATCTTTGTTTCACATCTTAAGAGGATAAGATTGCACCTTTCTTCATAGGATTCAACAGTCAGTGGAAGTATTGTGTCCTTCTTCCCTTCGATTTCTTGGTTGTTTTTTTAACGTGTAAGATATTTTATGACATGTAGAGGCCAAGTGATGTGCATTTGTTATTCATTAAAGTTAGTAAAACTCATGTGACATATTTAGACTCGACTTATGCATTTTGGTTCTACTTAAGTATGATTATGTTCACTGTTTGTATTTTTAGAATTTATCTATTGTTTGGGTCCAATGGTTATGGTGCCTTAAGATGGTAAATTAGATTAAGGAGTCTATTTGCTAGTTGCTAACAATGGAAGCCATGTGTTTGTCTAAATTTCTCTTAATCTTTTACTCATGTTCATATCACTGTATTACTATGTTTCTTTCTCTTTTCTTAGTTTATTCTGATTAGACCTTGTATTAATCCCTATTTTGTTTACGTATGCAATATCCGAGTTCATCATGGACTTGCCTCTACTATGTTCATCTTGGATCTGGGGCCATAAAGGCCCAATATGCATGTTTCCTCGAGGCAATTCCATAGTTGGATGAAAAGGAGATTATTAGCAGCATAAAATGGAGCTGATTGATAGGTTTTAGGGGTCGAAGAGGGTCTGTATGCATTGGTATACACTGAGTGTATATAGCAGGGATATGGGCCAAAGTCCTTTGGAAAACATTAGCAGATTTCTAGTGGGCTTGGCAGGCCCAAAACATAGAAATTAGGACAGGTTGATGAATTGAGTCTGCCAAGGCCCAATTTAATTATTTAATTCCTATTTGTCGTATTTTGAATGATACTTGCTATTTTATGTGCTAACTACTACATTTATTGTATTATTATTATTATTATTTGTTTTTAATCTAATTATCTCCCCGCCTCTATTTATATTAATTTTCATTATTTGTGATTTTCTTTGTGTTAACATATCCCTACAATTATGTTGGCAAAACTTTGCAAAAATTGGTTCAAGTATGAGTCAACCTTTTTTTTTTTTAAGTTGGTCATTTTTTCATGCCTAGTCAATTTTCTCAACTTAGTCAATCCTTTTAAATTTAGTCAACATTTTGCAAACTTAGTCACTTTTTTGCCAATTTTAGTCAACTCCTTTCAACTTAATCAAAATTTTCAAGACTTAGTCAAATTTTCAAATTCAGTCCATTTTCGAACTTAGTCAATTTTGTAAAGATAGCCAATTTTTCAAATCTAATCGGTTCTTTTTAAGTCAGTTAATTTTTATAAGTTTAGTCAAAATTTTCAAAGTTAGTCAGATTTTCTAATCGTCGGTCAACCGCAAGTTAGCGGCCATTTTGAGTGATCAACTTCTTCTCAAAATGAAAATTGAATCCTAACTCTTTCTTTGGTATTTAAAAAGATTCTTTTTTCTGTTAAGTCTTTTAAAATATTTTATTGGTTTTCTAATTATCCTTAAAATTAGGTGGCGACTCTTTCAATTTTTGAAAATTTGATTTGTACTTAAATTAATTAAGTATTAAATCGAATTTTTGAAAGTCAAAGTCATTTTTCGAATTAATAGAAATGGCGACTCTGTTGGGGACTAATTAGGTTCTAACCATTAGATTATGATTTATTTGACTAACTATTTGGGTTGTAATAATTAGTAATTGCCTTTATTTTTCTATTTGTGTTTATTTGTTTAAATTCAATTAGTATAAATTGTCATTCATGGCATATTTCCACCAACCGACATTTAGAATGCATTAGGTTAAGGGCGGTTACGTGGTTATCCACGGCTGTCCCTTTAGAAAACCTCTAAAAATTTCTTTGGAAATAGTAAATGGGTAGTTGGTTTACGGTCATTCCAACACTATTTATTATTTCACCATGGTTTGTCCAACTCGGGTCCCAAGTCAAGTCCAAACTAATTCTTAGTCAACTTGAGATATAGAGCAAAACCAAATCTCTACTTCTAAGCATTTGCCTAGGTCAACCCAATATCTAAGAGGTATTGGGCCCATTAGTAAACCACCAAAACGTGTCAAAGGTCTCTGACTCGATGACACATCATGTTATGTGACTTTGAAAGGTGTATCTATTGATAGCCAATTATTTTCTCTCGGTGGGGGAGGGGGGTCCTAATCAACCCTTTTTATAGGTATGGCTCACTTTCTCAAATTCAACTTGGTCGTGGAAGCATCCCACAAACTCCAACTATGGTGGAATGACCTCACTTTTGACTATAAAAGGGAATTGAACAAACACATGGGATGGTTGACCTCGCTTATGGAAATGCCCGCTTACACAGAACTGATAGAGGTTCTCACTGGGTACTGGGATCCTGAAAAGATGGTGTTTCGCTTCAGAATGATGGAAATCACTCCAACCATTGGAGAAATTCAGGACACCATTGATACTGTGGGAATGGCGGGTAAGAGAAGAGCTAAAAAAGAACAAAACATTTTGATTCCCGATTAGCCAATCGAGGAGCAAATTAGGGAGTATCTCAATCTCAAGAAAGCTGACTGGGCTCATGGATCGAGCGTAGCCTTCAAAGATCTTTACGACTGCTTCGGTCACTCAAGCTTCTACCTAACGTTTTATCAAGAGTTCAAATCA
This sequence comes from Solanum virginianum, assembly GCA_000787875.1. Lineage (NCBI taxonomy): Eukaryota > Viridiplantae > Streptophyta > Magnoliopsida > Solanales > Solanaceae > Solanum > Solanum virginianum. The sequence goes on along the minus strand of DF361347.1, from coordinate 30,305 downwards.
TATCGTGAATGGGATGTCACACGGTGTTTGGCCTTTGCCGTTGCACTATTGGGAGTCATGGTATTCCCTCAGGGCCCTAGCCTCAGCATCAATACTAGAATTATCATGGTCGCCCATACCACCTTCTAAGGACAAAAATCTCAGGGAGTGACAAAGTATTATTCACTCGCACCAACCATTGTAGCAGATATGTACCATGCCCTCGGGAAATGTAGAAATGGGCACCGTTATTTTCAAGGGTGTAATCTGCTCTTTCAATGATGGATAATAAGTCATTTGTTCAAGGGAGAAGGGACTAAAGAACTTGCCACATTGGACAATCACAACCCTCTCCTAGGGCTTTATGACAGGATGTATTGGGGTGACTTTGAAGGGAAAAAGACCCATGAAAGACA
>DF361347.1:14657-28777 GCA_000787875.1 Solanum virginianum | reverse complement strand
ACTTTAAAGTGATTTCCTTTATATATAGGAGTTTTTTTGAGGGGCAATATAATGGTCTCTTATGCATACACCTTTCAAATTCGTTAAGCCTACCCCTGGCATAAAAGGGCCACCTGCATTTAGGACGCATGATAACTGTTTCTGTGCTATTTACTATAACTATTTATATGATTATGTTGTTTTATTTGGGTAAAATTCTAGCCCACTCCTTTTCAAATTTTTATAGAGCTACCTAGGCACAAATCCCAGTCACTATCAAATATGCGACCAAATAATTCTTTGAGTATCAAGTTTCTCAACAAAGTCTGAATTCCTTAACCCACTTTTACACTTTCATTCTTCCATCTCAGAAAATGTTGGATTTGCAGTCAAGATGGAGAAAAGCCAAAATGATAAGAGCGCTGAAGGCACATTGGCAAGGATGCTAGGTAAGGTCACTCGAGAGGTTTCGGAAGATGGAGGAGTGAATCAAGCTACCAAGATGATGCTTACTAAAATAGATGAAACTGATGATGAAATGAGAAATACCGAGGACAAAAGAGCAAGTCTAAGTAAGGCAAGTCAAATACTCGAAGAATATTGATCTACTCTAGAGGAATATCTTGCAAACATAATAGCTCGAAACACAGAAGTGGATGTGGAACTCGAGGCCACCCTAAAGAAGATAGCCAGGCTGAAGCAAGAGAATCCCTATTGTGCCCTCCCAAGATCGAGCAAAGAGGCTGAGGGAGGTGAGGTTGACGTCCTTCCAAAAGAGTGATTTAAATCAAGTATGAAGAAGGAAATCAACAAATCAGCAGAAGAAGTCTCCATATAGACATTTTATGTTTCTTAGCAATATTTCTATCCTGCATTTTTCATTTTTCGTGTAATGAAGTCTATTTGAAGCAAGCTATTCCTTGTATCCTCGAACTATATAGGGACTGATTTCTCCTTTGTGAGATACGTAGGCAACCTTTTAGGCTCGACACCTATCTTTCAAAAAGCTTATTTTTCCCCTATTTCTAAAATCATATAGGCAATGTCCTCACTTAGCGCAAATCAATCTTCCTGATCCACTATTTCTAAAATTATATAGGCAAAGTCCTGCCTATTTACCTTATCTCGCATATTTGTGGGCTAGTTTAATTTTGAATAAAATAACAATTATGTGCTTATTGATTTATGTGCACTATCTTACGTTAGCTATTAATCTAAGGGAACTAACATGCTTGCCTTTGAGTAATTTCTCTTACAGGTAATTTAGAATTGATATGTGTTGATAAAGCTGGCTGATCATCCTTATTTTACTAGATCAAAAGCCAATAAAGATCCCTCCCATGATCAAAACCAGCTGAAAGGAAAAATGACAGACAACAATGATGATGCAAGCCTGACCGAGATCACTGTGACAGATCCCGTGGTCGCATAACAGAATAAATTGATTGCACAGCTGATGCAACAGATTGTAGAGACGAAGATGGAAATGAAGAAGACTCAAGATTTAGCAAATTTGGCTATCACTGCTAATCTTCCTAGTCCAGATGACAGGAGGCCTCCATTCCATTTTCCTTCTCCTAATCTATCTCATCAACCTATCCCTATCTCAATATAACCACCAATTACCCCTGCTCAAGCCTCTCCTGTCATCGACTTAACTACCCCCAACACAGGAGATTCCAGTCTTTTTCCCCAAGCACCACCCCTATCCAAAACCCAAACATTAACAATGCCCAAGTCTTCAGCTCCTCCCAAACTCCTCACATAGTCCCTCCTGAAAACCAAACTCCCGACCAATACAACCTACCTACTGCTCAAACCGTACTTCCTAAAGTCCCTTACCAAATCCTAATCCTTGCTAAACCACTAGGCCTCTATGCCACCTACTCTGAAATTGACCATTACGAGGAGAGGGAGAAAGAATGGAAGGCCAAGGAGAAGATGGCTAAGTTGGATATAAGGGAAGAAATTGCAAAAGCTATGAAGCAATTTTTCTATGCACCTGATGTTGCAGGGTTGGATTATGAGGATTTATGCATTCACCCTGATCTGAACCTTCCAGAGGTGTTCAAAATATCGAAGTTTGATACTTTTGATGGAAATGGAAATCCTCAGGCCCATCTAAGAGCATATTGTGATTAGCTTGTAGGTGTCGGGAAAAATAAAGCGTTACTGATGCGACTTTTCAGCCGAAGCCTGAGCGGGGAGGCCTTGGAATGGTTTACCTCCCAAGAAATAAACAAATTGGCCAGTTGGAGTGCTATAGCCAAAGATTTTGGTAAAAATATCACTTATAATGTCAAGATTGTCCCAGATTGCTATTCATTGGAAATAATAAGGCATGATTCAACTGAGAGTTATCGAGAATATACCTATAGATGGAGGAAGAATATCGCTAGAGTGCATCCTCCTATGTCTGAAAAGGAGATTATCAAAGTGTTTGTGCGCTCCCAGGAGCCTGAGTTTTATGAGAGAATGATGTTGCTCGTTGGAGCGAAATTTGCGGATATAGTTAAGATTGGTAAGAATATCGAGGACGGACTCAAAATAGGGAAGATCACCCGTATATCAAATTCAGCCAGATCGTCAGGGATTTTGAGGATAAAGAAAGAAGATATGTCAGCTATCTCCAGTATACAAGACAAGAGGAGAACCCCTAGCAGCCACCCCAAAAAGTCCACACCCTCTCAAATCCATTTTCAACCTACTCCAAGTTCATTTCCCGTCTTTCATACTCAACTAGGATATTAAACTCCACCCACTCCCCATTATCACTCCCCACAATATCCAAACATCATCCCAAACTACCAATCTCCAGTGCCAAGTTGCTCCAATATCCAACAAACTTATTAGACTCCCTCTACCAGTTACATCCAAACATCATCCCAAACTACCAATCTCTACTGCCAAGTTGTTCCCATATCCAACCAATTTATTAGACTCTCTCTGCCAGTTACCCAATCCCAAATCCCCAAACCCCACCACCAAATTACCAAGCACCACCATACCCAAGATTTCAGACCCCTACACCCCCTCCCTCCCCCCCTCCGTCAAAACCTTCCCAATTACCATTGAGTGCCTTCACCTCCACAAAATAACTATAACCCTCCTCATCCAAATGCAGATAAAACCCCTAGGGTGTTCACTCCACTCACCGAAAGCCGGACAAAGCTATTTGAAAGATTGTCAACTACAGGGTTGATCCAACCTGCCTCTCTGAGAGCCATGAATGCTAATTCATGCTTCTTTAGGAGCGATCAAACTTGTGGTTACCACTCTAATAGTATTGGACATGACACTGAAGATTGCATAAATTTGAAGCATAAAATTTAGGACTTAATTGATTGCGACATGGTCATTCTTCGGACCGTCGCTCCCAATATCAACAAGAATACCTTTACCTGATCATGGAGGGAACATTATCGGTACAATTGAGAGAGAAAAAGATTAGCGTGTAGCTAAAAAGATAGTGCCAGATGGCACTACAAGTTTAGAAAAGAGTGTGACATCTCTAAGTATCACTAAGAAGCCCAAGATGAAGATCTTGGTACCTCTTGAAGTGATTGCTATGGCACCGAGGTGAATTCCTAATAAGAAGGTTGAGATTGAGATTTTTGATACAGGAAAATCAATTTAGGGAGCAGGCAGAAAAGCTCAAAGGCCGATAAGTAAAGCTGAGGCGAAAGAATTTTGGAGAAGAATACGACCTCAGGATTACTCTATCATGAAACACTTGGAGAAGACACCTACCCAGATTTTTGTATGGACACTACTGATGAGTTCACAATGTCATAGACAGACATTAATGAGAGCATTAGAGGACACTTATGTGCCTATAGGAACAGATAGCGATAATCTGGCAGCCATGATAAGTCGAGTTACCCAGGGACATCGCATTAGTGATAGATATCGCTACCAGTTATAACATGTTGCTAGGAAGACCTTGGATCTATATGGTTGGAGTTATGCCTTCTACCCTCCACCAAATGAGAACGGAAAACCTTGGATCCATATGGCTGGAGCTGTGCCTTCTACCCTCCACCAAATGATGAAGTTCATTTGGAATGAACCTGAAGTGGTTATTTATGGTGAGGGAAGTCATTCGAATGTGTATGCACCCATCATCGATAATGTCACTAGAGGATCAAATTTCTACACGATTGAAATAGTGAACGCTACTGAAGATGATTGAATGATGGGACCTCCTATGCCTATTGTTTACAAGATGATAGCCATAATTATGTTGAGAAATGGGTTTGAACCTGGTTTTGGGCTAGGGAAGCACTTGCAATGTATTATCGAGCCTATCCTATTGCCAGTAAAGCAGTGAATATTCAGTCTTGGGATACATTATTTTGGAGGAAGATGGGTGGGAGATGTAGAATCAGTAGGATGATCGAGCTTTGGCCCGGCCAATACTGCACCTGTATCAGTCATTTCTAGTACGAGAATGTATAGGTGATGATGGTCTTGGGGGAGGGATTTGGGACTTGTTTGAAGAAATTGATGTAATTGATGATGATGAAACAACCCAAATATCAGGTGTTCGAGGTGCAGAATTGGATGACCAAGAGTTGAGAGAGATATCCACCTTGTTGTTGATCCTTTACTTGTCTTGGTAGACGAAAAATTACTAAATTACTTATTTTTAAAGATAGGTGGCAGTTCGGTGGAGGCCTGTGACCTACCTTTTACCTTGCTATTTTACTCTTGTTTGCTTTTGTTTTAATTTCTCTCTTAATATCTCAAAAGGCAGATTGACCCATGGTCATGGTCAAAGTTTGCACTTTCTTTTAAATGAAAGCCTCAATTTATTTCAAATTGCTCTTACTATTCATCTTGTCATTTCAATTACTTCTTATCTAACTATTTTTTATCTCAATTTAAATAATTTTAAACCTGCCAATGTTATATCATGTCAAAAGTTGAATGAACTGAATAAAGCAGATGACAATGAGCTTGAGGAATACAATGAAAGAACCATAGTATCCGAACATCTTACCCAGGAATTGAGACAATTTGATAATCGAGATAAGCCTAATCTAGCTGAGAATAAGACAGTGAATCTGGGAGATGAAGAATGTGTCAAGGAAACCAAAATTCGTGTCCATTTGAAGGATGCTCAGAAGGGAGAACTCACTAGCTTGTTCAAAGAGTACATGGACGTGTTTGCTTGGTCCTATGAGGATATGCCAGGTCTAAGTACCAATATTGTCTCTCACAAGTTACCAATCAACCCAGAATTTAGTCCAGTGAAACAAAAGACTCAAAAGTTCAAGCTGGATTTGAGTTTAAAAATCAAGGATGAGGTTACCAAACAGATACAATCTAAGGTGGTAGAAGTGATGTAATACCCCACTTGGTAGGCCAATATTATTCCAGCACCCAAGAAGGACGGAAAGATCAGGATCTGTGTTGATTATAGAGATCTCAACAAAGCTAGCCCCAAGGATGATTTTCCATTGCCGAACATCCACATTCTCATTGACAATTGTGCCAAGCATGAGATGCAATCATTCGTGGATTGCTTTGCAGGATATCACCAAATTTTAATGGATAAAGAAGATGCAAAAAATACAGCTTTTATCACACCATGGGGTGTGTACCATTATCGAGTGATGCCATTTAACCTCAAAAACGCAGGAGCTACTTATATGAGAGCTATGACAACTCTTTTCCATGACATAATCCACAAAGCGATCAAGGTATACATGGATAATGTTATCACTAGTCCCACGAGAATTCGTTTAGAAAAGAATATGTGAGCAATTCAAGATCACTATAATGTTATCACTAGTCCCACGAGAATTCGGATCATCTGACTCATTTGAAAAAATTCTTTGATCGTCTACGCTAATACAGCCTGAAGTTAAATCCTGCCAAATATGCTTTTGGAGTATCTGTCGGTAAGTTGCTGGGATTCATAGTCAGTCGAAGAGGAATTGAGCTTGACCTTTCTAAGATGAAAGCAATTTAGGATTTGCCTCCTCCAAAGACGAAGAAAGAAGTCATGAGTTTCTTAGGGAGATTGAATTACATCAGTCGGTTCATAGCTGAATCTATATTGATTTGTGAGCCTATATTCAAGTTGTTGAAAAAGGATGCACTGATGAATTGGACTGAGGAATGCCAGACTACTTTCGATACTATCAAAAGTTATTTGTCCAATCCACCAGTGTTAGTACCTCCACGAGAAGAAAGTCCACTATTACTATATTTTTCTGTCTCCGATAATGCATTCGGATGCGTGCTGGGCCAACATGATGAAATCGGGAAGAAAGAGCGGGCGATTTGCTATTTGAGTAAGAACTTTCGTATAAAGCTCGATATACTTATTTGGAGAAGACTTGTTGTGCTTTGACTTAGGTTTCTCAAAAGTTGAGGCACTATCTGTCTTCCTATACTACATACCTCATTTGGAAGATGGATCCATTGAGATATATCTTTCAGAAAACAATGCTTATGGGAAGACTAGCCGAGTGGCAAATGTTGTTGAGCGAGTTCAACTTAGTCTACGTAACTCAGAAAGCAATCAAAGGACAGGCTTTAGCTGATTATCTTGCAGAAAATTCCATTGACAATGATTATGAACCACTCAAAAGCTACTTTCCTGATGAAGATATATCATTTGCAGGACAAGACATCTTCAGAAGAAAATCCTATTGATAATGATTATGAGCCACTCAAAACCTACTCTTCCTATGAAGAGATATCATTTGCGGGAGAGGACATCTTCGAGGTATACCCTAGTTGGCGAATGTTCTTTGATGGAGCCGTGAATTGCCAAGGTAGCGGCATTGGAGTGATCTTAGTATCAGAATCTGCGCAACATCACCCGATGGCTGCAAAACTTCAATTTCGTTATACTAACAACATGGTTGAGTATGAAGCTTGTATTTTGGGCTTGAGGATGGCTATAGACATAAATGTTCAAGATTTGCTGGTCATTGGAGATTCAGATTTGCTGATTCATTAGGTTCAGGGAGAATGGGTTGTGAAGAACTCGAAGATCATACTGTATATGCACTTGGTATAGAGGTTGTGTAAAAGATTTTGAAATATCGAGTTTAAGCACACGCCAAGGATACAGAATGAGTTCATTGATGCCCTTGCCACCATTTCCTCGATGATTCAACATTCAAACATGACGTATATTAACCCTTTGGAGGTAGATTTGAGAGATCAACCGACCCATTATTTATATATCTGACGTATATTAATCCTTTAGAGATAGACTTGAGGTAGCAACCGGCCCATTGTTTGCATATCGAGACAGAACCAGAAGGAAAGCCTTGGTATTTCAATATAAAAAAATATTAAGAGACCGAAACTTATCCTAAAAATACTACTTCCGATCAGAAGAGAGCTACACATCAGAAGAAATCCTTTATAGGAGGACTCCAGATCTAGGTCTCCTTAGATGTGTTGACAGCACAGAAGCTATGAAGCTTGTTAAACAAGTAAATGCTGTAGTTTACGGTACTCATATGAATGGACTTACTCTAGCAAGAAAAATCCTTCAAGCTGGTTATTTTTGGATGACTATGGAACACGACTATTGCAAGTTTGTACAAAAATACAATTAGTAACAGATAAATAGTGATTTGATTTGTGTCCCTCCTCACGAACTTAAAGCCATGAGTTCTCCTTGGCCGTTTGTAGCTTGGGGCATGGATGTTATCGGTCTGATAGAGCCAGCTGCCTCTAATGGTCATAGTTTTATTTTGATTGTCATTGATTACTTTACCAAGTGGGTAGAGGCAGTCTCCTACAAGTCTGTGACAAAGAAAGTGGTAGCTGATTTTGCGCGTAACAATTTGATATGCTGGTTTGGGATACCAAATTCCATTATCACCGATAATGTAGCGAATCTCAATAGTAAATTGATGAAAGAGATATGTGAGCAATTCAAGATCACTCATCGGAATTCAACAGCGTATCACCCTCAAATGAATGGAGCCATAGAAGCCGCCAACAAGAATATCAAGAAAATTTAAGAAAAATGATTGACAGACACTAAGGATGGCACGAAATGCTACCTTATGCCTTATTGGGATATTGCACGACTATCAGAACATCAATTGGAGCAACCCCATACTTGTTAGTATATGGAATAAAAGCGGTGATACCTGCTAAAGTGGAAATACCATCATTGAGAATTATTCAAGAAGCTGAGTTGAGTGATGCAGACTGGATTCGTAATCGAATTGAACATTTGGCTTTAATTAATGAAAAATGGATGATGGTTGTTTGCCATGGTCAATTATATCAATAGAGGATGATTCGTACTTTCAATAAGAGAGTAAGACCTCGAATGTTCAAGGTCAGACAATTAGTTCTCAAACGTATCTTTCCCAATCAAGATGAGTACAAAGGAAAGTTTTCACCAAATTGGTAAAGGTCGTACATGGTTCGCAAAGTACTGTCAGGAGGAGCGTTAATTTTGTCAGAGATGGACGGTTAAGAGTGGCCAAGACCAATCAATTCAGATATTGTCAAGAGATATTACTTTTGAAGATTTAGAGTTCGCCTTTACTTTTTTCTCCTTCGTAATTGCATTATTTAGTTTCTGCATTTTATTTTTGTTATACCTATGTAATGAACTACGTTTGACCTGAATTCTTAAGAATGAGATATGTAGGTGGCCTATGTCAACCTCGGTCATCCCTTTATCCCTTTTTATTATTCCTTTTTACTTTTAAACTATGTTTGACCTGAATTCTCAAGAATGAGATACGTAGGTAGCCTATGTCGGCCTCGGTCATTTCCTTATTTAAATTTATATTTTGCTATTTCCCGTGAGGGAAACTACATTTGACCTGATTCCCACCTCAACGTGATACGTAGGTGCCACAACAACTCATTCATACTCCCATAAAAGAAACTGGGACAGAAATTTTGAGAGGAACTCAAAAATTCTTAACAGTAAGGTCTATCTTCGACAAATTAGAGTTCAAAACATGTTAAAAATTTCAACGGGGACAGAATTTTTGAGAAAGATATCAAAAAATCTCAAGGTGCTTCTGATAAGCTATCGATCCCTGACGACATTTAAACTGGGATAGAAATTTTGAGGTTGCCCTTAAAATTTCGCTAAGCATCGTTACAAGTCTAAAAGTCGCCTTCAGGATTCTCAGCCTGATCAAGAATTCAAAGACAACTGTGGCACACCAAGGAATCTATGTCAAAAGCCGAACATGTTCATCTAAGCTTTACGTAATATGATAATTGGCAGTGACTTTTCCTCAAAAACCCTTTTCTAAATTTGTTGTTTCTAACGATTTTCTCTTATGTCGAATATTTTGTCAAAATGTATATTTTTCTACCTTCTGTCTACTAAGAGGTGGGAGATCAAAGCGGTTTATAGGGGGACAAGATGAGGAGCAAACAACCAAAGAATCAACACAGATCAGTTCGCTTTGAAACTAAAAACTTTTCTGTGGATGCAGGGAAAATTTTTGCAGGTCTTATCTACAAGAGAATAGCCGAGACATAAATAGTTCCGTCTCACTCAAATCCTCAACAAGTTATCACATCTTATGTTATTGCCTACAAGACCATTTTATTTTTCAGTTGCTAAGAGGGTCATTGCATGTTTGTCGCCGGCAAGACCATTTTATTTTCAGTTATCGAGAGGACTATTACATGTTCATCGCCGACAAGTTGCCGAGAGGTCCATTGCATATTCATCGCCGACAAGGCCATTTTATTTTCCAGTTGTTGAGAGGGCCATTGCATGCTCATTGCCGACAAGGCCATTTTATTTTCCAGTTGTTGAGAGGGCCATTGCATGCTCATTGCTGACAAGGCCATTTTATTTTCCAGTTGCTGAGAGGGCCATTGCATATTCACCGTCAATAAGGCCATCTTATTTTCCAGTTGCCGAGAGGTCCATCACATGTTCATCACCGACAAGGCCATTTTATTTTTCAGTTGCCGAGAGGGCCATTGCATATTTATCGCCAAGAAGACCATTTTATTTTTAAGTTGTTGAGAAGGCCATCATAATCATCATATATCCGAGAAAGACATCATCATTCATTGCCGAGAGGGCCAGTATCATGATTGTATCATATCAATTCATTATCTATCACGTCGAAGAGAAAAATACATATCAAATATGGTAAAAGATACCATCTCTATTTCAAACTATAATTTTACTAACATTTTGTTTCAGTTATATCGAGAGCATCTGAAAGGATGAATTCTCAAAACAAATCACAGGTGTGGACGTCATCAAATATGATGCAGTACAACACGAAACTTTTCCTTAGCAACGAACTGGGACATAGTCTGAAGAGGAATGTCAAACTCTTCGAACGTGAGCTTAGAAGCGACTACCACCATAATCCAACCACACCCTTGTCAGAAGGCCTGTGGGTATTTCTTTGAGTTCGTTAGTTTCCAGTTCCACACCCAGGTAATCTCAACTCTCAACGGAAGTAATCTTTCGATCTGAGTGACATTGTACCTAGAGTTTTGGAAATTATGTCCATGTAATTTCTTAATTATGGATGTGAAGTGCGCCACATTTATGGTTAAGAGGTTGGAAGCCTCTTTTTCATAATTTGATTCGTTTGTCACTCCTCCTGAACCGAAGGTTATCTTAGAATAAGAAGTTTCCTTTTCAACTGATAGAGTCGAACTACAAATAACCTGATTCCTAAGTCCAAAGATATGTAGGCAGGCTCAATTTCAAAAACTCGACTGTATTTTAATTTGCTCTTAAAATCTCATTCTCGAGCAGTCTGATCTCTCTATAATTTGATATTGGGATAGCTTTTGAATTCTTTCAAAATTATGCATAAGATCAAGCATTTTGAACTACAAGTGGTCTGAATTCTCATATAACCAAGATATGTAGGAAATCCAAAACTAGGGTTCGGCCATAATTTCCCAAAGTTCGTACCACGAGCATTCAGAAGACGAAGATGTGGTCGGTTAAAAATTGAATTTGTCAAGTTTCTTTGTCCAGAATACGAAAAAAAATTTCTCAAATAAATTTTAATTTTATTTTAAAAGTTATTATTTCGTAATTGATTTAATATTTCAGGTCGATAATATTAAAGGCTCTTCAATTAATTTGTATTAATTCATTGTATAGTCAAATTAGTCAATCAAATTTAATTTGATTACTTTTAATTGGTCGAAATTTCAATCAAATTGGCCAAGTTTTAAATGGAATACCCTTACCCCTTGAACCCATTTTTCAATCTTTCTTTTGGACCCAATTTAATTAATAATGGACCAAATCTTAGCCCGAGAACAAATCAAACCCGGCCCAACCCCTTTTCCCTTTCAGCATTTACAACATATACATACACATATATATTCCCTCACCTGAACCCCACGCGCCCCTTCCTTTCCCATTTTTCTTCTTTTCCTTCCATTCTCACGCGCATACTCTCCTCACCTTCGTTCTTCTTCTTCTTTTTAATCGATGAACAACCAAGCCCAGTATACGCCAAAACCAGAATATTCTCCCCAATGTTCCCTTCATATCTCCATACATATGTGTAATCACCTCATACCCTTCGTCCTTGCTCGAAATCGAGCCATCCACCTCACCTTCCCCAACGTCTTGAAGAATTATTTTGGGATATTTTGGATTCCAAAAAGGGATGAAATTTGGGGGGAATTCGGATTTTAAATTCGAAAACAACCCTAATTTTTGCCCTATTTTGGAACCCTAGAGATCCCTATATATATTCCCTTGTCCCCAATTTGAGGGCAGCCGTGGTTGATTTCTGAAAATTCTAAAAACCTCAATCAATTGCTACAGCCATTTTGATCATTTGAAAACCCTAGCAAGAACTTACTCAATTCCCACAACCATTTTATATTCCCATAACCATTTTTTATTCCCAAAACCTGTTTATAATTCACATACACTCAAACTAATTTTTCAGAGACTCAACGACTTTGAAGGTCTTGAAATTGAAGGTTCTTGATTGAGGAAGGTGTAGACAAAACTCTTTGGTGGTGGAAAGTCTTCTTTAAGCTCGACATTGTCTTAGTTTGCTGCTCTGATACAAGTAATATCCTCGTCTGAACTTCTCCTCTTCTCTGTAGATGACATGCGTAGTTTTATGATTCTAGTTGTTATTAGCTGTGTGAATAGAGATATTCACGTTGATACGTCTTGAGGTGACTGTGTTTGGCTAAGTATATTGTCGACATCTTGTTCTATTCACTATAAAGTTGCTCAGAATGTTATTGTCATTTTATTCACTGATATATTTAAAAACATGCTATAAAGTTTAAATCTTGTTATAGTTCATCCTTGATGATAGTTTTGTCCCTTTAAGATGATGTTAACTCATTTTTTTGTAAACACGACCTATGTAGTATGCTTTGAGGTCATTGGCTTTGATTTTTGCTAGACTTTGCTTGGAATCAGGGTTCTTGGGTCATAAACAAACTTGAACATGCTTTGTTTGATTCTGTTTTGTTCCCTATCCGTGCAAATGGTTCTCTAGTGGGTTACATTCTTGAAGTTCATTATTGTTTTTATCTATATGTTAGTAGACTCAAGTTACATTTGTTTTATTTTAGTGTGTTAGAACTCTATTTTTAGGGTGTTTTAAAGGACGAAAATGTCTTAATGAACAATGTAGTGGCTAATATATTCATGTATTGCTATTACAGTAGGGTGCTAGTTGGTTTAGTGAGTTGTACATGTTTTGTTCGATTCTATTCTGTTCCCTATCTATGCAAATAATTCTTTAGTTGATTACCCTCTTTCAGTTCACGATTGTTTCTATCTATGTGTTAGTATTCGTGAAATTCTAGCTTTTTATATTTCCTTGTTTGGTCTAAACCTGATTCGACTTCAGAAGTTTGAGTTGCTGATTGTCCCCTTTTCCTTTTATCTTATTTTTGACAAGTAAAATGAGTTTAAAAGCTCCTTTTTTCTGTAAAAGCAACTTCACATCTATGAGTCATGATATGTTTTCTTTTGAATATGCCCTGCTATCCAAGTTGTTTTGTTTATGCTCTGTCTGAAATCTAGTTTTAGGATCACCGTCTGTGATACATGTCTTTAGTTTGTTAAAGAATGGTAGTACTCCCTGTTTGCATCTTTTGATTCAAGAATAAGTTTTGTTTTCCCTCTAAGTGACGAAATGTTCAGCTATAATAGCCCTGTATATTGCTATTGCATTTGAAATAGTCGAAAATTGTTGAAATCTTATTTTTGTCCTCTGTTTTGTTGCTTGTGTTGAGAGTTAATTGCTGTCGAGTGCACTTTGTCACCTGTTTTACCCTCTCATCTCATGAACTGGTTGATTTTGGGAGTAATGTCATGGTATTACTTTGAGACAAACATTATTTGATTCTGATAATTTGAGGGACTGATTTCTCTAGTTTTGGCACGAAAGTTCATAGCAATTTCCTTATTACTTTCCTTATAGTAATCAAATTGTGAGTCTGTATGAGTTTATTGTTAGGGTTTTGCTTCATATCTTTGTTTGTCTTTGTTTTCCCTTTCAAAAATGCAAGGCTTAGTCATGACTTTTAGGATTCAAGCATGTTTATCGTATCTTGTTGAGTCATGACAACTCCTCGTCATATTTTTTTGCTTCTTTTTTTTTAGAAAGATGTCTGACTTCAAAGATGTCATTATAACGCATGTCTCTTGCCTAATTACATGTTATTTCTGAGTCCAAACCTAAATCTAAACCTGTAAGGACCCGTTAAATATTTTAAGAATTTATCCTGTTATTTTTCTGAAAATATTCTTCTCGTAAATTTTAGTAGGGATTTCGGACCGTTCGATAACTGAGACCACATATTATTTTAGGTAACTTGTAGGTTGAAAAAAATATAAGGGAGACAAGACTTGTTGGGACAAATTAGTGAAACCCATTTTCCTTCTTTTATGAGGATTAGTGGGGAAAATAATTATGCCTAATATGGTGCTTTAATAATTGTTCCCATTTAGAAAATTTTTTATATTAATAAAGGTGAGTCTTTAAGGGTTATAAATGGAAGAGAGGATGGTCACAATTCTTCATAAACAAAAAAGAACAAGAAGAAGAAAAAAAGGGTTAGGCGATATTCCCCTGGATGACGAAGAGCAGAGGGATAACGACTCCAGGTAAATAAAATAACCAATTCCTTAAGATCATTGCACTGTAATG
>DF361347.1:0-12710 GCA_000787875.1 Solanum virginianum | reverse complement strand
TTGTTTTATTCGAGAAGAAGGACAATTTGGACTTGTATTCTCTTTGATTTCCTGTATTGTTAGTGGCTTGTACGCATGACAACCAAATCTTTGGGTGATTTTAAGTTATGAAAATTCTTACTTTAAGTCTTTTACTTTAGTTAATTATCTTCTACGAAATATTTTTTACCCTTTTTAGTTGAGTCTAACTTGTTCGGGTGAGATTGAGCAAGTGACATCACGCCAAATTTTTGGGTCATGACAAAACCTTCCCTTCTGATGTCTATTTCTGTTAGCCCTTTAAAAGGGATAAAAATGGTCTAATTCACCATACAATGGCTAATTCATTTTGCTTTGGTAGCAACGCAGCAAGGTGATTAGTTGGTTTAATTCTTTGTCTTCTCTCGAATTCTTGTTCTTGGCTGCTGCCAGGTGGCATTTTTAACCTGATTTTATACTACTAATTGTGTTCTTCTATTGTTCGTATACGAGGTTTCTGGAACATCTTGTTTGTTATCTTTGTTTCACATCTTAAGAGGATAAGATTGCACCTTTGTTCATAGGATTCAACAGTCAGTGGAAGTATTGCGTCCTTCTTCCCTTCGATTTCTTGGTTGTTTTCTTTACATGTAAGTTATTTTATGGCATGTAGAGGCCATGTGATGTGCATTTGGTATTCACTACAGTTAGTGAAACTCATGTGACATATTTAGACTCGGCTTATGCATTTTGATTCTACTTAAGTATGATTATGTTCACTGTTTTGTATTTTTAGAATTTATCTGTTGTCAGAGTCCAATGGCTATGTTGCCTTAAGATGGTAAATTAGATTAAGGAGTCTATTCGCTAGTTTCTATTTGTGTTGCTAACAATGGAAGTCATGTGTTTGTCTAAATTTCTCTTTATCTTTTACTCATGTTCATATCACTGTATTACTATGTATCTTTCTCTTTTCTTAGTTTATTCTTATTGGGCTTTGTATTATTCCCTATTTTGTTTACGTATGCAATATCTGAGTCTATCATGAACTTGCCTCTACTATGTGCATCTTGGATCTGGGGCCATAAAGGCCCAATATACATGTTTCCTCGAACCAATTCCTTTACTGGATGAAAAGGAGATTATCAACAGCATAAAATGGAGCTGATTGATAGGTTTTAGGGGTCGAAGAGGGTCTGTATTCATTAGTATACACTGAGTGTATACAGCAGGGAAATGGGCCAAAGTCCTTTGGAAAACATTAGCAGATTTCTGGTGGGCTTGGCAGGTCCAAAACATAGAAATTAGGACAGGTTGATGAATTGGGTCTGCCAAGGCCTAATTTAATTATTTATTTCCTATTTGTCGTATTTTGAATGATACTTGCTATTTTATATGCCAACTCTAATATTTATTGTATTATTATTATTATTATTTGTTGTTAATCTAATTATTTTCCCAACACGGCTCCATTTATGTTAATTTTCATTATTTGTGATTTTTTTTTTGTGTTAAAATATCCGTACAATTATTTTGGCAAAACTTTGCAAAAATTGGTTCAAGTATGAGTCAACTTTTTTTTAAGTTGGTCATTTTTCATACCTAGTCAATTTTCTCAACTCAGTCAATCCTTTTAAATTTAGTCAACATTTTACAAACTTAGTCACTTTTTTGCTAATCTTAGTCAACTCCTTTCAACTTAGTTAATTTTTACAAGACTTAGTCAAATTTTCAAATTCAGTCCATTTTCGAACTTAGTCAATTTTGCAAAGATAGTCAATTTTTCAAATCTAATCGGTTCTTTTTAAGTCAGTCAATCTTTTTTAAGTTTAGTCAAAATTTTCAAAGTTAGTTAGATTTTCTAATCATCGATCAACTGCAAGTTAGCGACCATTTTGAGTGATTAACTTCTTCTCAAAATGAAAATTGAACCCGAACCCTTTCTTTGGTATTTAAAAAAATATTTTTTCTGTTAAGTTTTTTTAAATATTTTATTGGTTTCTTAATTATCCTTAAAATTAGGTGGCGACTCTTTCAATTTTTGAAAATTTGATTTGTACTTAAATTAATTAAGTATTAAATCAAATTTTTGAAAATCAAAGTCATTTTTCGAATTAACACTCATCCTATCATCTCCATAGTGTTCTGTTAAATAGCATATAAATATTTTTAGAATAGTATTTTTTAATTTATTTATCAAACACAAAAAAAAAAAAGTAAAAATTCACTTATTTTTTTAAGAAAATGTATTTTCCTTTGTACGAAACTCACTAATTAAAGTGTTTTAACTTGAATGAAAATTGTTGCACTTGCTTCCAAATATGATGATGTTGTATAGTTATATAATTGGAATGGAATATGGATCTACCTTAGCATCTTTGGTCAGGATTCCCAGCATCTACTCTGAGATGCTTCTCTCAATCCCCTAATCCTGCGGCTCACATTTATCATCCTACTCCCTTATATATACTTTCTTCCATTAAGATTGAGCCGAAATTAAAAGATGAATGCAATACTGGAATCTCCGGTACTTGAAGCTCTTGTTTTCAATTACTTGAGCTTCAACGTTGTTTGGACATGGGTTGCAGTTTTTACCGTTGCTGTTAGCTTCTGGAGGATCAAAGCATCTTCATCGTCATCACAGGTAGAAAGGCTATTGTCAAAAGAGAATACTTCTTTAAGGCCAGCTAGGAATGCTGCTTTTTTGGTCACAGAGGAAAGAACAAAAGGGAAATTGACGGTGTATTTCAAGCAAGATGCGGATGGAGTATGTAACCGCGGTGATCATGAGAATGAAGATGAAGGCGTAGAGTTGAGTAAGGAGTGGTTCCAGAATTGGGAGAAATTGAGAAAGGGGGAAATGGGATGGTATTCTTACCAGGACATGAAAGTAATTGACGGTAGCGTAGTTAGGTTGTGGGACGGACGCAGGGAAGCGCAAAAAAACCTAATTTTTTAGAGTAAATATTATTTTACCCTTTTTCGATGTTTTGTACCTAGTATTGACGATGAAAACGCTGCACCTGTCCTTTTTTAATCCTTTTACTTCTGTCATATTGATTCGAGATTTGTATTTGAATTACGTGTTAAAAACATTTGCAAAAACATGTGTTTTCGTTGTTTTTGTGCTATCTTTTCAAGAATTTTGGTTGATTGCTGTTGTCGCTAGCTAGTTGAATCAAAATTAGCAACTTCATCTTTATGCGTTAAAATATTTCTAACTAATTAAAATGAGCGATTTTATGATTGAACTACGCATTGCGGCTAGGGTGGTCCTCATCAACTCTCATTAGTTTGCTTACACTTCGTTTGTCGCTGAAAAATCGACTACTTTTTTAAAAAAAAATAATAATTTTTTTTTTCTAACTGCAAAATAGTACGTAGTTTCTATCTACTCCATTTTCAAAAATATATTTTGTGGCCATCTTTTTAATCATTATTTTTTTTTAAATGAAAACTATTCACAAATGGCAGCCATGGAAATTAATGATTTTTGTAGTGATGACTGTCAAAGAACACTTTAAAATAGTGGGATAGAGAAATCAGCATCAGACCAATCAAATAAATTCTATATCATTTTCGGCCATAAATATGTACATTTGATATTTGTAAATAGTGAAGTTCAGTATTTGGAGATATTAAACATCATTATTTGCAAATACTGAAGTTTCAAATACTAACTAATGAACCACTTCAAATTTTGTTTGAACGGTGTTCCAAGAAAAATAAATAGAATTGATGGGTTCATAATCATATGTTGAGCAGAGTATTTAGACACCACAAATATACTCCTTTCAATTTAATTTATTTATCTAAACTTGAACCTAAGGGTGTGTTTGGCGAGAAAGAAAATATTTTCAAAAATGCTTTTAAATTTTTACCATTTGGCAGGTCAAATATTTTGTAATTATATTTTTTTTCTTTGAAAACAACCTCTTTAGAGATGAGAAAAAAAAAATGAAAATAAGAGAAAATAAATTCTATTAATGATATTCCATATTAATTATGTCTTTTCAATCATCTAATACATTTCATCTTCAAACCCAACCCCATAGCCCGCACCCACACTAACTGACCTCGCCACCCTCATAGTCCTCACTCCACCTCCCAAAGTATTTTAAAGTATATGCAAATGCATTTAGGATAATCATTTTTACTTATCTACTAATCATTAAAAAAAAAATAAAAAATTCACTTATTTTCTAAAAAATCACTTATTTTCTAGAAAATATTTTTCAAAAACACAATTTGCATGAAAAATATTTTCCTTCCCACTGACCACACCATAAATATATGCCTAACCCCAGTAAATTTAATTTCAAATATTCTTTTTTATACTTTAATCCAATTTTGTCATTGCTCAATGAGCAATACAAATTATACTATGTACTTGACCTTATCTTATTTTCTTACTAATTGTCTCTAAACATGTGTAATAAGTTAATAACACATTCTCTTTACATCATTTTAATTTTATTATTTATTTATAAATTTAAATGTTTAACTATTATCAACTCTATTTATATTTTGTGAATCCCATTTGTCATTACAATTTTCACTATATTTTTTACCTCCACTATTTAAATTTAAATTAGCTTTTTTAATACAAATTCTTAAATGTTTAAACTATAAAAATTATCTTTTTGGTAATTCTATATTCCAACTCAAAAATTCATTATTTTTTAATAGTGAAATATGATTTATTTTTTTAATATACTTTCTTCATTCTAAAACACTCATCACAATTTCTTTTTTAGATTCAAATGATGTAAAAATTTGACAAACACTGAAACATATATTTTTTAATCATATCATTATGAGATATTACTTTTCGTATAGTCTTTAAAAAAATCTAAATTTTAACTTTAAAGTATTAAATTAATTTATTCAAATTTTAACTTTGAAAATTAGTTAGATTGACTCTTGAAAAGCAAAATGGAAACATGAAAATTATTTTAAAATGAAGGAAATATAAAACTTCTACCCCTTTTCGTTTTAATTTATTTGACTTACTTTTTTTTTTATTGATTTCAAAAAGAATTTTTTTCCTTTTTGTCAACTCTTTAATTCTAAATTTTCACGTGACATGTTTAGAATCACAAGATTAAATTATATTTAGGTATATATATTTTTTTACATTCTTTTGGTTTAAGGCTACAAGATTCCAAAGTTTTCATTATTTTTTAAAATTTTGTGTCAAGTCAAAATCAGATCAATATATTGAAATAGGGTTCTAAAACTCTTTAAGAGATATTATTCTATTGGTATTGTTTTTCGAGGGTCCATTTCGAGTAGGGAATTGGACTTGGCATTGCTGGTTTTTGTTGATGTCTGGTGCAAGTGGATTCCTTCTCTAGCATTCGCGGAGGTCTTGATGATGCTGTGCTCCACATTGGCGGACAGTGTCCCACGTTCGTGGAGTAGAGACCTGCTTATGCTCCGCGATCGTGGAGAGTATATGTGAGGTGGACCGTTTTAAACTTGGCAAATACATTTTTAATCTATTTTCGAACTTGACAAGCTTTTGAGGTGATTTTGAAGAAAGATTTTCGAAGATTTTTTTTGCGTAAGTGTTTCTAATGTTATATTAACTATGTTCCATAAGTTTTATCTTGACTTTGTCCTTAAATTCATGAATTTGAAAAATATGTCATCTTATTTAATTATATATATCACCCCAATAGAAATAAAATATTAACTTAGGTATAAAATTTATCGATAACTTCCAGCTAATTCATCGTTACAAAATTCTTAGATAATTGAATAATTGTAAAAACTCATTGGTAATTCATACCTAAATGAGATTAATATAAAATTTTTATTATTTAGCTATGAAATTTTATCTATCGCTAATATCTTGATTTCCGGTAGTGGCTCATACCAAATTAGCGGAAAATACAAGTTTTCTTGAGGACTGATGTAATATGGTAAAATGAATTCTTTCAAAGGAAAACAGCAAAGGAGTGTAAAAATTTCTTGGTCTAAAGTTAAAAGGTGAAAATATTATAAACTAACACAAAATGTCATCGAAAAAACAATACTACCTTTTTAGTCCAAACACGCAAAGTAACTTCCTTAATTAACAATTACATATGTTGCAAATTTTCTATAAAACACATTTTAAAAAGAAATTAATGAAACCTAATCAACACAGAGAGATGATAATTCAATCTAATGGTTGAATATTATAGTGAAAAGTAGATTGATTTTGTGACCTGACATTTGATTAATCGTATCAAATTCAAACTCTTGATACAATATTATAAAATTAAGATATGCATTTTGTTTTTATGTTGGATAAAATTTGTTTTGAATTGTATCTTTGCATATTCAAAATATTTATGCTGATCCAGTTAAACATTTATATATATTTTTTTGTAATTATATAAGGTAAATATTATTGGGATATATACTATTAACCATGGAATATACTGGGGAAAGGTCCTGTAAACAGGGTTTCTCTTGACCTAGAAAATTAATAAAAAAGAATTAGATTTTCTTACAATGTTTGCCCACTCAAGTATTGAAAGAGTTCGAATGTGAACTTGAGATCATTGTAGAAAATCATAGAACTGCAATCTAATTTATGAATTTGCTTGAAGGTATTTGCTCACGCTTTAAAAGGTATTTATTGAATTAAATATCAAAAATTTATATGTTCTAGCATGTTATATATATTTTAGCATAAACGTTTATGTTATCTATTATTCATATAAATAGTACGATTCTTATATATTTTCACCGTGTACATCATTTTCCAATAAATAGTGTAGGTAAAAATTCATGAAAAAATTGTAGAAACAATTGTCGACAGGATTTCTAAAAAGTAAAAAAGCAGTTTTGGTTAATTGAAAAAAAAGACAAAATTCTAGAAGATGAAGAAAAAAAAATTCCTTCGAAAGTATTTCGGAATATTGGACTTGCAAAGATCGTTTCCCTAAGTTGGCAAAAGTATCTTTTTTTTTCTTTCTGATATTATTATTCAAATATAAAATATCTCTCCAAAAGAAAAACAAATACTTTCTAAATTAAGTAAATTTAAGAATTTGAGCAAAACATATCTAAAACTGGTCAAAGAAAACAATGATGCTTCTATCCCTACCCCACCCACCATTCCAAAAAAAAAAAAAAACAAAAACAATGATACACAACATATATTTGCATATTTGTTACTTTCTCTGTTTAGTCACAATAATTGAAAACTTAAATTTTTAAAAATATAATAAAAAATTATATCAATATTATATAAATTGAGATAAAAATATATATATATATCAGACACGGGCTCAATTAACTAATTATACTACTAAATTGGGTATACTTTAGTGCAACATTAAATAGAAATACTATATTAACATTACAAATTTTGAATAACTTATTCATTAAGGATAATAATTATAATTTGATGTCTAACTATACAGCTAATTAGTACTTAGTAATATTAATGTTCGAGAAAAATCAAAACTTGACGAAATTGTGGCTGCGCCCCCGGCTGCTGCCTCCAAATTTTTACAGCTGGTTAGTCACATATTGTAATTAACCAAAAATAATTAATCTAATTTGTCATGATGTGTGTATTAATTAAAGCAGAAAGTATTGGGCCGGGCAGACTACTTTTCTGTTTCTAAGTATTAATTAAAGCAGACTACTTTTCTGTTTCTAAGTATTAATTAAAGCAGACTACTTTTCTGTTTCTGAGTATTAATTAAAGTAGACTACTTTTCTGTTTCTTACTTAAGTAAGACTAATATGAAGTATTAGTACTATAGTAATCAAATTAAGATTTAAAAGCATAATTAATATGTAACAATATTAAATTTCATAAATTCTTGGAATACAGAGATCAAAATGTACCATTCTTCTCGATAATCAAATACTTTAAGAACATTCAAACAAATATTTTCATGTAGATCAAGTCCAAATTTATTAATTTGCTGACTTTTAGTAAATTTACCCCTCCATCTAATTTTATTGGTTTACTATACTAAAAATATGTATCTAGTTTTATTGTCTAATTTGAAATCAAGAAATAACTCATCATTTTATATCTATTATATTTTTATTATTAAATTTTTATTATTAGGTAATACTATTCATTTGCCAATGAATGAGAAGGTTTATACACTGATAATTAGGGGTGATATAGAGAAAACTTCTTCTTTTTGTCTTATGTTACGTGGTATTTTTTTTTTATCCGTTTTAAAAATATTATCTTATTCTAATTAGAAATAAATTAATTTTAAAATATCTTTTTTACCTCTAGTGAAAGAATTTATAGTCATACAAATATCTAAAAAGAATTTCTAAATCACAAATTGGAAAGGTCTTTCTTTTTTTTTTAAACATTGTGATAATTAAGTCAAATAATGCTACATAAAAGGAATTGAAAAAAATATTTTATTTATTATTTTTATAATAACCCGTCAAATCAAATATAAATACATGAAATAGCTTATAGAGAAGTGTCAAGTCAACAAAAATCAAGCAAAATAATAAATAATAATAAATTGAGGAAGTATTAAAGAATGAGTGCATATTTTAATTTATGTGGTATTTATTACTAACTAACTTGGCACAAAATATTTAAAAAACAATGATAAGATTTATGATCCAAAATAAATCATATATATTTATGATGGTTATATATGTATGCCATTTCAATAAAAATAAAAAAATTAAAATGAATTATTTGCGAAAAAATACAATGACAACATTGTATTTTTTTTTTTGACTAATTAATAATATGGAGTAATAGTTAGTTCTCTACGGCTGCCCCCTCCCCCAACCCCACGCCACCCCACCCCCACACACATACATTTTTACTTATCACTTTTAACATATCAAGAAAAATAATTTTTTTTTATATTTTACTCTCAATATTACTTACTTAATTCTCAAATTAGTTTTAAAAAATTTAATACTTAACATCAATTAATAGGGATAATGTGATAAATAGTCATATCAATCATTTTAAAAATAGACATGCTAAAATCAAATACAACTAAAAATAAAGGTATTTTCTTTTCCTCGTTTTCTTTTTCCCCATTGACTAGTCAATTGAATGGCAAATATGGAGGACAAAATTGTCCTACAAAAGATGGATTATTAATTAGTCTTTGTTTAATTCTTGATTAATGTGTGTAGGTTCACATACTTGATCTCATCGCACAAATATTTCTTGCGAAGAAAGTTTTTACTAGAATATGGGTGATTGGCTCGTTGTTGTTAGACTTATGTAGAGATTAATAATGTATGAATTAGTTTTGCAAAAATAAATTATATAAAATTTTATATCTTACTAAAATTTTAATAAATAATAAAATTTTAACATTATAATTTCAAAGTATAATAAACAACCTTCGAATTTAAAGCCAATATCTACATTTGATTGTGCCTATCACAAGAATAGAAGCACTCACCATAAACACTTGTAAAACCACAAAGAAGTGAATAAAATATCAATTTCTGATTAATTACTTCCTCAGTTCCAAATGGTCATTTTCCTCTTTATACACCTCTTACAAAAATTATAAATAAATAAAAAAATTTAATTTACTAATTTACACATTTAAGAATTTGATTTTTCAGAAATAGTCTCTTTTACCTCTATGAGGTAGTGGTAAAGTTTATGTATGCTTTACCCTTCCCAGACCTCACTTATGGAATTCTATCGGGTACGTTGTTATTTGTACACATTTAAGAATTTTTTTGGAACTTTATAAATGTGTTAACACTTTCGAAAGAAATTAATTATAAAGATAAAATAAAAAATTTAACCAAATCTATTTTAATAAATTAATAATTAATTTAAAATATCTATTTTTAATAACGTAGATAAATATGAGAAGAAGGAATTAAGTACATGATTTTGCTGTACACCCAAAAAAAAAAGGAATTATAATATTGGGCCAAAAAAGACCAAAAAGAATTTTGGGCTTAATGAGCTCTGACAGAACTAGGTCCATACATTTGCAAGTATTGGGCCGGATTCTTGGAAAAAATATTCTTGCAATCAAGTTTGGAAAAATTATTGGGAAAACTAAGTTTATGCACCTTTAAATCAAACTATATACATTCATATATCCCTTTACATTTTGTACCCCCATACTATTAAAATTTTATCCTGTAATATTAAAATTCGCACGCTGACATCAGCACCTGCTTGTATGATATACTAATAGGGTATACATATACCAACAGGATATCATAGATGATTAAGCTCAATCCTATATGATACTGATATGGTATAAATATATCGACGGAGTATATAACAAATATATTTTTTACTAATTTAGAGTTTAATAATTTTATTTATTTATTTATTTAAAAAAATTCTACATAAACAATTGGGTATCTATATATCTCCAAAATATCACAAAAGACTGAAGTCATTCTATATGATACTGCTATGGTATATATATACCGCTAGAGTATATTTCACAGTATTTATGCTGACGTCAGCAAGCGAAATAAAAAAGGGTAAATGGGTAGAAAGGTAAATAGTTTGGGTAATGAGTCTATTAAAGGGAAATAATTTAAATTAGATTTATTAATGATAAATAATTTCAAATTAGGTTTATTTTATGTACATTTTCCAGAATTTTTTGGACAAGTATTTGCTGGGCCTCTAGGGGAATTGGCTCATAAATATGGACCTGTTTTCATTATTAAAATTGGGATTTCCCCTTATTTGGTTAGATAAACATATGAGGAAGAAAAATGATGTTGTAGATAAATGACAATTTTCAAGATTTCATTGATGCAATGTGATGATTTCAAAGCTTATGGTTATTCTCAATCAACCATGACCAAAGCAACTGTTTTGGTAATTGTTCTTGCTAATAGTTATCCCCTCTATTTTAAAAAGAATAATCTAATTTGACTTGACAGGAAGCTTAAGAAAAGACAGAAGTCTTTTGATTTTATGGTTATAAATTAAAGTTATGTCAAATGTATCTAATTTTGTGATCTTAAACATGTCATATGGATAATTAAAATTAAAATATTATCAAAAAAGAAAAAAATTATTCTTTTTGAAACAAACTAAAATAGAAAGTAGGTCATTCTTTTTTAAACAGAAAAAATACCTTTTTTAAAGAATATTTACATAAAATTGGGGGTAGAAAAAGTGAAACAGGAGAGGGAACGAGGAATCGCGAATAGACCAAGAGTGAAATGAAGTGCACGCAAAACTGACACTATTAGAAATAGAGACTTTTTTTTTATTGTGGATTAATGAAAAATTTGTGTTAAAAAATATTACTTTTTCCGCAAAAAGTTATAAGGTGGAAAACAGATTCTCATTGAAATACTAGGAAGCTTTTTAATTTAATTTTTTCACATGAAAACATTACTATTTTTTTTCTTTTCTCCCGATTCAATCAATGATATCTATAGGAAATAACTACATTGAACATTTTTCAATAGGAAAATTTAATGGAAATTAAAATAGTGATTTTATGTCAAAGAGATTTTTGAGGAAAGAAATAAAAATAGATGATCGTAGTTATCATTTTGAATTTATTCCTTTTGATTCTGAAAGACGATTTTGTACAAAAATGACGTTGACGTCACCAGTGACCCATGTAATTCTTAGTCAATTACTTCAAGGTTTTGATTTTAATACACCATGGAACATGCCAAAGCCTAATCAAGTGGAAGTAGTGATTACACCTCGTTTGTCTTCTAAGTTTTTATGAATTCTAAGATATAATAATAAAGCAAATAAAAATACTAAGTGTGCCTTGTGATGTATTATCTCCTCCTATTGCTAATTACAAAATTATGTTTGGAGTGATCATTTAAAGTTACGTTTCTCTTGATAATCTTTTGCGTATTATTAGGATAGTAGGTTAGTAGAGGTAGAAAATTATCTTGTCTTGTAACAATTTTAAGATTTGTTATAGGATTAGTTGTGTTATTATTGCTCTTGAGTATTCTACTACTTCTATTGTTTTTTTTAATTAGCATTGCTATTCATTTTAGTCATTATTCTACGTCTATTATTTCTTCTTTTATTTGGGTCGGATACATTTGAATCAAGGGTATTTCAGAAATAGTTTCTTTGTCTCCATGAGATAGTGCTAAAGTCTATTTACATTTACCCTTCTCAAACCCTAAGTTATGAGATTTCACTGAACATATTGTTATTGTTGTTATTATGGTATTTTCCTTTACTAATTTTTTAATTTTTTATGTCTATACTATCGGTGCTAATTAAAAATGTTCACTTAAGAAAAAACATAGTTATTAACGCATAACCTTATACAATCTGCTACAAATTAATTGTTTTAATTTGCTTTCAATAATGTCTCACATTTGAGTACTTTTATTCTAATCTTCTATTCAATACCCCATTTGTTTTTTGTCCTTTTCCCCTTGTTTATTTTTTTTCTTAGAAGAAGAAATGCCTATTATCCATGATGCAACACTCAAATAATCTGAGTTGAGGACAACGCACGTTCTTCAACAATGTGCTTATGCTCATTTGACTTCATAACATAACATAACATAACATAATATAATATAATATAATATAATGTAATGTAATGTAATATAATATAATATAATATAATGTAATGTAATGTAATGTAATATAATATAATATAATATAATATAATATAATATAATATAATATAATATAATATAATATAATATAATATAATATAATATAACTTGGGTCCGTTAGGAGGCCGGCGCCAGCCATCCCCAGATTTAGCCAAAAATGGAACCCTTAGACTTGCAGTCATGCG
>DF361348.1:14854-55073 GCA_000787875.1 Solanum virginianum | reverse complement strand
GATCGTAAATCAGAAGTTCACTGATCCAAAAACTTTTGAGCTATGGCATGACCGAGTAGGTCATCCTAGATCAATAATGATGAGACAAATTCTTGAAAATTTAACTGGTCATCCATTAAAGAAGCTGAGGATTCTTATGAATGACGAATTTTCATGTGCTGCTGGTTATCAAGGCAAATTAATTGCCAGACCATAGACCCTGAAGGTTGGCATTGAATCAGCCAAATTTTGAAACGTATACATGAGGACATATGTGGACCTATTTACCCACCTAGTGGAGTGTTCAGATATTTTATGGTCCTAATAGATGCATCATCAAGGTGGTCTCATGTATGCCTTTTATCATCCCGCAATCTAGCATTTGTGAGGCTACTGACACAAATAATAATATTATGGGCGCAATTCCTAAATTATCCAACTAAATCTATTTGTCTAGATAATGCTAGAGAATTTACATCCCAAGATTTTGATGATAACTGCATATCAATTGGGATAAAAATTGAACATCTGGTAGTTCATGTTCATACTCAAAATGACCTTGCAGAGTCATTTATTAAGCACCTACAATTGATGGCAAGACCACTACTTATGAAATCAAAATTACCCACTACCATGTGGAGGCATGCTATCTTACATGCAGCACCACTTGTACGTCTCAGACCGACTAATTATAATAAATATTCTCCATCACAATTAGTATTTGCTCATGAACCAAATATAGCTCATCTCCAAATTTTTGGTTGTGCAGCAAACATGCCTATAGCACCACCACAGCGTATGAAGATTAGGTATATATGTTGGGTTTGACTCACCCTTCATGATTCGATACCTTGAACCATTGACAGATACTGCTAGATTTGTAAATTGTTGGTTTGATGAGGTGATTTCTCCTCAATTAAGGGAAGAGAAAAAGGAACCCAAAAGAGAAATTGGAGAAATTGTGTGCAAAGTCTCATTACTATCTCATTTTGATTCACGTACACTCATATGAGGAGGTCCAGAAGATCATCCACTTCAATAGCAAATCAAATGTCAGATGCATTTACTGATTTAAAATGAATAACTGAGTCACATATCCCTGTAGTGAATGTGCCTATTCGGATTGATGTCCCAAAGGAATCATCTGCTAGTATCACAACTTCTAAATCCCAAACAAGCCTAAAGCGTGGTAGACCATTGGGTTCAAAGGATAAAAATTCTAGAAAGAGAAGTGTAAAGAATAATAAAGATGATACTATAAAAGAACCTCTTGAAGAAGGTCAAGACTTTAGAAATTATGATATTCCTAAAGAAATTAGTGAAATCGAGACTCAAGTGAATGAAGAACTTCTAATAAGTTCTACTGATGATGAGATAAATTTAGATTGGTCGAAAATTACAGTGGATAATATTTTTGCATATAATATTGCACTTCACCTTATGCAAGAGAGTAAGGATCTTAAGTTTAAATCTGTCGAAGAATGTCGACGCGGAGATGATTGGCCTAAATGGAAAGAACCAATTCAATCTGAGTTGAATTTACTCTCTAAGCATGAAGTATTTGGACTTGTAGGCCTAACCCCTGATGGTGTAAAACTAGTTGGCTATAAATGAATTTTTGTGCTAAAATGAAATGAAATTGTAAGATACAAAGCATGCCTTGTTGTACAAGGCTTCTCTCAAAGACCCAATGTCAACTATGAAGAAACATATTCACCTGTTATGGATGGAATAACTTTTCGATATCTCATCAGTTTAGCTGTACATGAAAATCTTGAAATAAATCTAATGGATGTAGTTATAGCTTACCTTTATGGTTCACTTGACAGTGAAATTTATATGAAAATTCTGGAAGAATTTAAAATGCCTGAAGCATGTTATAAGTCTCGAGAAATATTCTCAGTCAAATTGCAAAAATTATTATATGATCTGAAATAATCAGGGCGTGTGTGGTATAATTGCCTTAGTGAGTACTTGATAAATAAAGGATATATAAATGATGTCATTTGTCCATGTGTTTTCATTAAGAAGTAGGACTAAAGTTTGTAATACTAGCTATTTATGTTGATGATATAAATCTCATCGGAACTCTTGAAGAGGTGTAAAAGGCAATTGAATATTTAAATAAAGAATTTGCAATGAAAGACCTCGGAAAGACAAAACTTTGTTTGGGTCTGCAGATAAAAATCTCAGAAAGATAAAACTTTATTTGGGTATACAAATTAAGCATTTAAAAGATGGAATTTTTGTTCTTCAATTTGCCTATACTGAGAAAATCTTAAAACGATTCTATATGGACAAAGCGCATCTGTTTAGTACTCCAATGGTTGTCGACCTATTTACCCACCTAGTGGAGTGTTCAGATATTTTATGGTCCTAATAGATGCATCATCAAGGTGGTCTCATGTATGCCTTTTATCATCCCGCAATCTAGCATTTGTGAGGCTACTGACACAAATTGGTCCAGAAGTACCATACCTCAATGCTATTAGAGCACTTATGTATCTTGCTAACTCAACTACACCTGATATAACATTTGATGTTAATGTGCTAGTAAGGTATAGCTCTTCCTTAATGCAAAGGCATTGGAACGGTATCAAGCATATTTTATGATACCTGAAAGGTACAGTTGATATAAGTTTGTTTTATACTAACAAAGACTATGCAGATCTTGTTGGTTATGCAGATGCAAGTTGTTTATCAGATCCAGATAAAACTTGATATCAAACAGGCTATCTGTTTATGTATGGAGGAACTTCTATATCTTGACGATCTACAAAGCAGTTCGACATTGCTTCTTTTTCAAATCATGCTGAAATAATAGCAATTCATTAAGCAAGTAGAGAATACGTATGGTTGAGATCAATGATACATTCCATCAAGAGAAATGTGGACTAAAAAATGATATCAAAATACCCATGGTCATATTTGAAGACAATGTCGCGTGTATAACTCAATTAAAAGGTGGCTTCATAAAAGGAGACAGAACGAAACACATTCCACCAAAAGTATTCTTTACACATAATCTTCAAAAGAAAGGTGATATTGATGTACAAATTTGTTCGAGTGATAATCTTGTAGATTTATTCACTAAGGTATTACCAACGTCAATATTTGAGAAGCTAAGATATAAGATTGGAATGTGTCATCTCCAAGATATCAAATAATTTTTTCATCAGAGGGAGTATAATACGTGTTGTACTCTTTTTTCCTTAACCAAGATTTTGTCCCATTGGATTTTCCTGGTGAGGTTTTTAATGAGGCAGCACTTAAAGCATATTACAAGATATGTGTAAGCTTTTTCCTTCACTAGGCTTTTTCCTAATGAATTTTTCCTACGAGGCATATTATCTATAGACATCCAAGGGAGAGTGTTATAAATACATTGAATGAGTGGATTATTCATTTATGTAATGATTGGATCGGAGGTGGTAAATATTAAATAATAATAATTATGCACCACATCTTGTCTCAATTATGCATAGGGTCACCTGTCCACTTGAAAAAGAAAGATAAAACGATATATGCACTACAACTTGTTTTGTGTTCCAATTACGATTGTTTGTTTTCCAATTATGATGCACCATTCTTTTTCCTCTTTATATTCTTTAGTTTTGGTACTAAGCATTAAGAAGAAAGAAAAATTTGGAGTAGCGTAGACAGAAGAGAATTTCGTGACCAGCAACTATATAAATACAATTTGTACGGTTCCTGCATTGAGGCAGGTTTGTCTGTCCTTCTTTGAGATTGGAAATGAGTTATTGAATATTCGTATGATATAATTTATGAAATAAAACCGTAGCATGCTTACAAAATTTTCTTATAATATCCATGTGAAAAACTTTAATTATATAAGAGGTTATTTTTTAAAAAAAATATGAAAATCCTATCCAATTGTCAGATTGTTAATTAGTATTAATTATGATAGAATTATTTTGTAGCTTGTTAATAAAAGTGAGGGATCCCAAAAATAAAATAATTGAGTACAAATCAAACTGCTAAAAAAATAATAAAAATAATAATAGTAATAATAATAATATTTAAGAGAAATAAAAGAATCATTAAATGAAGAACAGATGTGTACAACTATCAATTGTAATGTTCATACACTGCTTATTATAAATCCATGGAATTGCTCTTCCACCTTCTATAGTTTGTGTTGCTCCAAGTGTTGCCAAGAAGAAGGTAGTGACTTAAGTATTTGTGAAATTTGGTTGGTTAAATGCAAATTCGCTGTATAATAACCAAAAGAAGAAAAAAGCTCACTATTTGTGAATGGAAGAAATGAGATAAGTAAAAGAGAACTTGTAAAAATCCAAAATGGGTCACTGGTATATGAGCAAAAGAAAAATCTTTGTACACATATATAAGAAATTATATAGAGAAGTAAAAGTACTTGTACTAAACATGCAAACAAATGGATCCAAATATAAAATGTCATTTTTTAAAAATACTTTTAGTATAATTATTAATTGCCAGTTGTGTTTACTTTAGAATAAAGTTTTATGTTTTTGTCTCTTGGTGAACTTTCGGGCCACCTTTTTATAGACCAATCATAATGCTTTTTATTAATAAAAGGGTTAGTAATCCAAAATTTGAAAAAAAAATTCAGAAAAGAATTATTATTAATTAATAGCCATGTTAGTATATTATTTTTTGACTTGTAAAATATATTCTCATACACGTGTCCAATTGAACACGTGTTAATGGGTTTGGACACGAACATAAATTATGTAAATGATTAATTTATCTTAATTATTCGTAGTTTTTGATACAATATAGGTGCCTTTTAGTACAAAATACATTCCTCTCTATTAGTTTATAAAATATAGAAAAAAATTAATATGATATTAGCTTTAATTCATTAAGCTGCCTGTTTGAATTTTCTTGTATAATTTTTTACTTTTAATTTATTTTAGCTTTAAATCTCTTCATTTTCGTGTCAAATTAATTCTACAAGTTAATCACATTATTTAGTTCAATTCACAAAATTTATGCTCAGAAAAGATAAATAAAAGTATTAATTATGGCTCAAATGATGAACAAAAATATGTACTTTTGACATAACATTGGACATAAAATTGAGAGCCGTGACTAAGATGGGAAATGATAATTTTTAAAACGTGACAGAGAATTTTAAAGGAAACAATATCCCAAAATGTATAAAAGAGGGTGAATATATTATTGCTACTTGGAGAACTTTAATAATTATTATACTTATTGAAAGAGATATTGCATCTATAATTATATTTTGCTTGCATGCATCCTCGTGTCATGATATTTTGGAAAGTTGTGAATGATGACTCGTATCATGAGTTCTTGACCACGTTCACTTAGGTGGTAAGGTAATTGATATATTGTGACTCGTATCATGAGTCCTTAACCACGCTCACTTAGGTGACAAAGTAGTTGACACATTGTGATTCATATCATGAGTCCTTGACTACGCTCACTTAGGTGACAAGGTAGTTGATATAGGGAGACTATTATCATGATTCATTGACCATGAGTTAGGTGGTAAGGTATTTGATATATTGAGATTATATACGACAGGCCGTGCGACAGTCTTGATTCTACCTTGCATCGCATATCATATCATTGTATTACTTATAGTTATTTTGGATTGACTTAATTGATATTATATGTTTACTTTATTCGCGTTGTTCTATATAAATTGGCAGCACTGATGCTGGATTGATTTTTCTGTTGCATGTGGAAACGTTCCTAAATTATTTCATAGTTTATTCAATTTCTAATTCCCAGTCGGTTAAATCTGCTGGGTACATATTATGTGTACTCACCCCTACTTCTTTCTCCCCCGCAAATTCTCATCAGGATTACCCACGTAGTAGTTGATTTGCTCGCACGGTCGATTCACACTAGATCTAATGATGAAACTCAAGGACTTCGAGTTCCATTAGATTTATCCTAGTTGTATGATCTTTATTTCTGTTCAAAGACTATAATATACTTATTCATTCGTTTCTGTACTAGATGCTTTCTACACTCGTGACACCAAGTTTTGGGATATGATTTTTATCTATTGAGTTTTTCCGTTTTAAATGTATTTTATTTTGGGTTTGGAAATTTATTTGACTCCATAGTCATGATCCTATTTTGGGTCATGACAATTTAGTTAATACATGAACTCCTTACATTCATGTATACATGTTCCCTAGGTTCTATGAACCATTTTGGAATAAAAATGTATCTATTAAGTATGACATTTAATATGATGACTTTTGGAGTGATTTCTCAACCTATAAATAAGGTTATCATTCACCCTTTGTAATACACACTTGATGAGATTAAATAGTATTTTCTATATTGCACTCCATTTATCTTCCTTTCTACTTTAATATTTCTATATTGCTAATATTTTACAACAAATATAAACATAATTTAAGAATCAAAATTAATATATTTGAATTAGTGAATTAATATATCAAAATGAAAATAGCGAAATCTTAAAATTCTTAGAAATGGATGAAAATAATGAAAAATATGGTGAACCTAAGGTATAGGGATGACAACAGGGCGGGGTGGGGCGGGTACAGCGCTATGCAGGTGAGGGGTGGGTTGAAGTAACTATTTTTAAAACTAACGTGGGACGGGTTGCCAGTTTAAAAAACCAAATAGGAATTCAAAGAAATTAAATTTTTGTAATTAGTAAAAATCAAAGATATAAATTTTTTATATTAAATATTGACTTTAATTTTATTTTTTTTCAAAAATTTAAACTAAACTTGTCCGGTAAATTATTAATTGTTAAAATGTAATTAAAATTTTTTAAGTAATGATTAAAAAATAATAGTTAAAATGTCAACTAAAAATAGTTAATCAATTGTTAAGACGTTAACTAACGAAAAAAACTAAATTCAATTAAAAAATAAAAAAACTTTAAAATTTAAACAAAATAGATTTATGTGATATAGATCTATGCAAAATGGGACGGGACAAATTGAAAATGATAAAAGTTATCATGCAAAGTCAGAACGATTTAAAAAATTTGTAGGTTAGACTCACCCACGCCCCACCCCACCCCACCCCACCCCATTGCCATCCTAAGGTAATTTTACCTTTTTCATAGTCATTTTTGGCCAGAACACCAATCCAACCATTCATCCTCCCGCTTTCCTGAGCAATCTAACCAGTGGCTTCTTCTTCACCAAGCAATTTCCAAATTCAAGACCACCAAAGAGAGTTGACGGCAAAAGATAAGAAACATACTCAAAAACCTCTTCTTTTCCATGGGAACGTCGTGATTAAGAAGAAATTTATAATAAATGGCTGCCATTTCCACATGTTTCTTCACAGTGACATCCACCAGGAATCAATCCATCCTATTCTCTCGAAAACCCTCCTCGTTTGTCCTAAAATCTTCACGAGTACACTCTTTTAATTCTTGGAATTTGAGCAAAAATGGGTGTAGGAAGAGTTCAGTTCATTTGGTTAGGGCCAGTCTTGATGTTGAGGTTAATACTGGAGGGATTGTGGAGAGTGATAAGCTGCCGTCTGACGTACGGAAGCGGGCTATGGACGCCATTGATGCATTGGGAAGGAGGGTTACAGTTGGGGATGTTGCTAGTAAAGCTGGGCTTCAGTTGAGTCAAGCTCAGAAAGCTTTGCAAGCCCTGGCTGCTGATACAAACGGCTTCTTGGAGGTAAATATTCCATTTATTTTATGGTGGAAAAGTTTGACTTGTGAATTTATTTATGTTTGGCGTTGTTAAAATCAATTGCTTGGTTTGTGAAAATTACTGGGTTTTTTTCAATTGAGTTTTCATGTAATTATGTCATGTTTATGCTAGTGACAATAAAAGCATCAGCATCAAGAATACGCTGGTAGGAGCATAAGTGTATACCAAAAAAGTTCTCAAAGATTGTACAGAGATTTATTAAGTCTACCCTGCTTCTACATCAGTGATATTGAAGAGGTGTGGGGTGTCTAGTGAGCCTGTAGTCAACTTTGATCCTGCAAAAGGTTAAGACAACAGAATTGACATAATCAAAAGTAAAGTAAATGCAGAATGTCAACTTTGATCCTGCAAAAGGTTAAGACAACAGAATTGACATAATCAAAAGTAAATTAAGACAACAGAATTGACATAATCAAAAGTAAAGTAAATGAGAATGCAAAGTACACATGGATTTTTATTTTGGTTCGGATCACCTATGAAATCATCCGGCCAACCATCATTCATGCAAGATGCCTATGTGGTGCCTAGTCCAGTTCCCTTGGGTCACGCAGGTTTCTCTAGAGCTTTTTTATGTAACTTGGGAACAGTGTAGTTGTTGAAGTACAATGCTGGAAACACCCTTGATCACTTTAGTTTCATCTTTGACAACAACCTCTACCCCGTATAGCTACCTATTCTCTCCTTTCTTTTGTTCTCAGTAGTCACACTTCTTTTTGTGCAACTTTATGCAATTTCTTTCCATGTTTGGAACCTTGGCAGATTCTGGAATTCTTGAATGCCTATGTATTGGCGGATCTTTGCCTTCTAATTGAGGCAACTTCTGATCCAGTCACTTGGCATATCGTCCTTGACCCTTGACCTTGGGATTTTTTGATTGCACTGCAAATTTCCTTTCTTGTGATGGAGACTTCTTTCCTTTTTGATCTGCAAAGACAAATATTTTTTAGTGTTAGTTTTCATCATTGAAATCTATTGGGCTAACAATCTCCCCATTTTTGAAGATGACAATCAAAAGGGGATTAGTTATTCATTTTACTCGAGTATTTAGGATGATTTTCCCTCCTGAATATATGTCTGTAGATTTATGTTTAGGGCCCCCTCATTCTTTGACTGTTGTGTGATATTAAGTGACTTGAGTCTTCTTCCCAAAAGGTAACATCCCTGCATGCGATACTAGATGAAAAATACGGCACATAGAACACAACAGGCTTGTGTCTAAGACACACACAAGCACACAATCAATTTCATTCAAGCAGCAAAATATTCATATGCAATTAATAATACCACATAGAGATAGAGATACACATATAATATCAGAAGAGCAATTTAAAAGCAACATGCATAAATTTTCTCCCCCTACAGAACAAAAAAGGATTAGCAGTCAGAGGAGGAAAAGGAGGTAAGGAACTGGTGGGTGCAAGAGAGGCCACCATAGAGTACTGTTAAGGTTATACAACTCAAAACAGAAACTCACAGGAGGGGTAAAAGAAAACAGTTTAGAAGTCTTAATTTCCACAAAGGTATACTTAAGGGTGTTGATCACCCTTTGAGAGAGAGAGTGTTGTCAACAGCTAGCTGCATATGGTACCTTTAGAGGGACTTATCATTGTGTTCACCAGTGTTTTGGATGGCGAAAGGCAACAAGAGTCTGCCTTGCCATAAGGCGAGGCAAGCGGCAAGGCGCTTGTCTTTTGAAGTGTTGCGCCAATACTACCAAAAAATTAAAATATTTAATTGCATATATAAATAATCAAAATCTCAATAGCAATAACATGTTAGCAAATATTTCAATTCAAAAGCTGAAAATTGATAGTAGATGCTAAAAGTCTAGAACTTGAATGAGTGAAAAATCAAAAGTCAAAACAGTGAGGAAAAAGCCAGAGGTAGATGCATTTCTGAAGTTTGAAGAAGGAAAAAGAAACAAAGGAAGAAGAAAAGAAGAAGAATGAAGAAATACGTATTGGTTGGACCTTGGAGTCGGCGGAAAAGTTTGGTTGGTCGCTGGAGAAGTCTAGACGAGTCAACTGGTTAGAGTCGCAGTTGTAGTCTAGGAGTGCAACGGTGCAAATTTGGAAAAAACATCCTAAAATTACCATTTAACTAAAACCTTAAATTGATCACCTTTTTTTAAGAAAATACAAAAGGCGACACGTTTCTCGCCTTTGTCGCTAGTGTTACCATGGCGTCACCTTTCGAAGATTGCCTCACCACAAATCTAATAGGCAATGAAGGGTCGCCTCGCCTCTCGCCATTGTTGACGAGGCGATCGCCTCGCCTCTCGCCATTGTTGACGAGGCGATCGCCTTTCACAACACTAGTGTTCATTGACTCTTTAACCTTTTTGCATGCCATCTCCACTTAGCCAGGGTATCCTTCCATCTCTGCCACATTCTTAATCCATCCAGAAGAAAGAACATCCGCTATTTTGTCTTCAATAGTTGGCTGCCTTGGTCTTTGAAGGAGTCTTCTTTGACCACTTACCATCAACAATGAGGTGCCCGCACATGCTGGCAAAAGTTTGGCTGTTATATGCAGCACTAATTTTTTTTGGATTGTAGGTGGAGAGGTCCAAAAATAGGGCCTTCGGAATTTGAGAAATCATCATGGCATAAGGGAGATTTGTAGAAGTGCAGGGTCATCCGCACTTTCAACCATGTATGCCAGAAACCATTTAGCCCAATTGATTCTGATCTTTTTCAGTAAGCAATTCAGCACAAGAACATTCATATTAGAGAGAGAGTTAAACTAGCCTTTACAAGGAAAGAGAGTTGTGGCAATAATGTGGGCAAAAGTCGTGTTGAAAACAGAGAGTGGAGGGTGCAAAATCTGCCTGGTGACAGCCTATCGGTTGAGAGACAGACGCCTTTGCCTAATCAAGAGACACCTCTAAATCATCCGGCCAACCATCATTCATGCAAGATGTTACCTCCCCGGCCCCTAGAGAACTTAGTACCATAAACTTTTTCAAATAAATAGAGTCTTAGCACAATAAATATAGTTTTGATTTCACCACTATCTTTTTAAATCCTAAGGTTTGCATAAAACATTCAAATGGGTTCTACAAGACTTCGTTGTTACAAAGTTGAAATAGCAAAGATAATTTCTGGGGGTTGGATAAAACACTTGTAGTCCTCAATTGTTCAAGATTTATAACCTTTCTGGTAGCAATGGGCCTAGCGTTGAAGGCAAAGTACCTTTTCTATTTTGTGATCCCCCAAAAGAGTTGCATGTCTTCAGAACTGGAATCACCTGATTTCTTTGACTTGAGCTTTTGGTTTGCATGACCTTGAGATACAGACTATTTCTT
This sequence comes from Solanum virginianum, assembly GCA_000787875.1. NCBI lineage: Eukaryota > Viridiplantae > Streptophyta > Magnoliopsida > Solanales > Solanaceae > Solanum > Solanum virginianum. The sequence goes on along the minus strand of DF361348.1, from coordinate 44,087 downwards.
TGTGTTGGTCTTGGATGATCCAACAACCTCTACAACTGATGAATCTGAGATAATATCCACAATGATTTTTTTTTCTCCAGAGCTTTATAGACGCATGTTTGTACGTATGAGGGAAATGGAAGAAAGTTTGTCTTCTGCGATGGAGAGAACTTTAGAGAGAATTTTTTTTTAAAGGAAATGGTGAGTAAGGAGATGAAGGAGAGGGATTGTAAGCTAAGTTGTGGGGACTCTTCACTTTTGATGCCGCACCCGTATCAGATTCTCCAAAAATATGCTACCTTTGGAGAATCCAACATGCACCTGCTGATATTTTTAAAGAGTCCGAGCAACATAGGTTATAAGGTGGTAAGAGGAGAAGTTGAAAGGATGGATACTAAAAAGGTGTATGAGAAATAGGGAGTAACTAAGGGCAAAACAAGAATGTAATCATGGAAGGTAAAAGGTGAAAGGACAGATACTAAAAAGGTGTATGGGAAATAGGGAGTAACTAAAGGCAAAACAAGAATGTAATCATGGAAGGTAATACACACATAGGGAAAATAAATTTATATAGACCAGGAACGATAAACTTTTAAACTGATCATTGGTTTCGAAAAATAAAACATATAAAGTAAGAGAGTAAATTTAACACTTAAACAATGTAATTATTCAAATGAGTAACACCCAGACTGTCCCTAAGGTAACAGAAACGTTCCTCTAGGAGCAGTTTTATGAAAATATCAGCCAATTGATTTTTTGAGTCAATAAATTCCAAAGTAAAAATCACCATTTTCAACATGACCCTACTCTACCATTATTCCCAAAGCACTAGGAGATGAAAACTAAACAAGATGCAAATGAAAGAAGAATCTACTAAAACTACCGAATCAATTGGAAAGTCTAGGGCCAATTAACAATACCAAAAATTGGAGAGAAGCAAGAAATGGTATAATGGATGAACAGAAGCAGCTAACTCTTGAATATGTGTACACCCAGTACACTAACACAAGAGAAACCACAAGAACTATGCAATATATGGTGCTATGGATCAAGAAACAGAGAGTTAGAGGGGAGAGTTAAACTAAGAGCAAAGTAAACAAGCGATAGAGATATGCAATAGTATACTAACTCAAGATATCAGCATTTAGACAGGAAAGAAATATCGGAAAACTATATAGCACTGATAAGTGGTAACAAATCTGAAAAGCAAAAACTGAAGGCTAGTGCTTAGCAAGTAAAAATTTGGAGGATCTAATGGTTGGATATACTAATTTAAGGAATACACTGGGTTTTTCAGAATAGTGAAGGACTCTCTTGCTATTGGCTCATATTTGTCTGTGAAGCTCGCGAAAAAACATGTTGTCTTATTTTGATTAAATCAACTGGTTAGAAAAAAATAGAGAAGGTTAACCCAAAAGTATGATGAGTATGTGCTTAAGAGTGATCAGTGGTCGCTGAAAAGTTTGCAACATCCTTATGAAGTTTCATATGTTGTATCTGTTGATAATTTTGTTCAAGTCTCTTTATTAGGGTTTTCTGTTGGAGTCCTCTAAATTTTTGTGGAATATAATATATCATTGAACATTTTAGTTCTTTCTTTTATAAGTTGATCACCTTTTAATGGATGACTTTTAGAGTTGTAGCGTGAAGTAGTTATACCACATTTCAATTGTTTAATCAGATTGCGACTAATATGGTTTTGGCAGGTGTCAGATGAAGGTGATGTCCTTTATGTATTTCCTAAGGACTATCGTTCAAATCTCACAGCTAAATCATTTAGGATGAAAATTGAGCCTTTGCTAGAGAAAGCAAAGGTATTAATCCTATTTTTTGGTGATGTTAATATGTTTTTTTTGCAATAGGTTTACTCATAATACTTATCTTCTGAGGGAACCTCAATACTTTGCAGCTTGCAGGTGAATACTTAGTGAGGGTTTCCTTTGGTACAACACTAATTGCTTCAATTGTCATTGTCTATACAACCATAATTGCTATCCTCTCTAGTAGAAGGTATCAGTAGACATTAAAATTCTTAGAATCATTTTGTACCTACTTTTGCTTGAGATACTTATTTTTCTCAAATCCACATTTCCCCTTGAGGCCTGTTTGGAAAGTCAACCTTGCGACTGGAATCAACTGTAATTATACAATTTTGGCATGTTTGTTTGACCAAGTAAATATGTTGAGGGGGAGTAATTACATTCTTCAATTCTCAAGGGGTTGAGAATTGCTGGTAATTATATGGTGTAATTAAAAAGTTATTTTTTTCGTATTTGTTTAATTTATATTCTTTTTATAATTTATAATTTTTACTTTTTAATATATTATTCTTTTCACGTATTTATTTTTTATTTCTTTATTTCTTATTTTCAAACCTTACTTCATGTGCTTCCACGTAATTTCGTCATATTTTGTTTCTTTCTTATTTATTTTTCTTTATTTTCTTTATTTTCTTCATTTTGCTTTTTTTGTGTTATTATTCTAATTGTTTAAAACTACACCTCCTAATTGTAGAAAAAATGAGTTATCTACAAAATTAGCTTATAATGAGTGATGTCAATAGAGTTGGATTTCCTTTCTGAATGAGGTTGTAGACTAGCTTGACTCATACTGAGTGATGTAAGAATTGATATATTATTTTTTAATTAAACATATGATAATGCTATAAAATTATGTGTAATATTGATTTTTTGTCAAACATGCATCCCCAAGATGTTTTGCAAAATGTGTGTTTGGTTAAAATTTCTTTATTAATTAATTCAACTAAAATATTGTTTGCTTGAAAACTAAATACCATCAATTAGTTTTTACAATATTTAGTTACAAATCTTCAATAATTTAACGCTATATTTCAAAAAATAAATACATATTTTGATACCTAGTAATATAATAAAATTTAGCAATATTTTTTATATAGACACATGTTTATCAAACATTAACGTCTAGTTTTTGATAATTAGCTTTTAGTTTAAAAAGAAGACCTGACTGTGTAATTACACTTGGCAACCAAACACTGTGTTTGTAATGTCACAGTAATTACGTTAGGACAAACAAATAGATCTTCATAATACTATATTGTGTAATTACACCAACTCTAATTACAATGTGGCTTTCCAAACTGTTAGTTTTGGTCCATTTGTTTTTGACATTTACTTTCTTTACAGTGAAGAAGACAACCGGGGAAGACGAGGCAGATCTTATGACAATGGTTTCACATTCTACTTCAGTCCAACCGATTTATTCTGGTAATTTATAATTTGATCCATTGTTGTGGAAAAAATAATTTTGCTCAAGTGCAATTTTGCTTACTTTATTTGCTTCTTGAAGTTTATAAAGGGCCTCACTTATGGCCTCTTTTGTGCATTTGTGTCCTTAAATTTTGACTGATTTCATGGTTGTCTTATTATGTTTATGTATTGTAACAATGCGAGATCATTATATTTAGAGATAATTGAGTGTTTTCTTTTCCTTGATTCGATATTAACTTATTTCCCCATCTGAGTTCACCTTATTTTTATGATGCATTTTTGTTTAGTTTGGCTGTGATTAAGCACTCAAAGAACAAGGCTCTTCGAACAATTATGCAAGACGCTAAGTTGTAGAATAGTAAATCTACACAAGTATTTAGCATGTAGGACTCCTTGCTCGAGGGAGACAAAAACTATGACCCACCTCTAAACGATTTACTCAAACTCTTTCACTAAAATTGACCCAAATTTAAGGTTTACAACTGCTCTTGTAACACCTAAGAAATTGTTCCAACAATCTCAACCTCTACCTCTCTACTCTCTCTTCAATTACTCTCCCTATCAATGATCTCCCTTACAAACACTATACAACACCTACTACAATCAACTAAAAAAGTAATCAATATGTTATCTTAGAACCAACACAAAGAAACTAACTATTACACTCAAAAACTATATGGTTAAATTTTGATAGGAACAAATTCTTTTGTTGTAGCAACAACCGAGACTTATGTGTTGAACTCTTCTCACTTCGATGCCTCTCTCATTGGGTGTGGTGAAACTCCAAAGTATTAAGTTGTGCTGTTTATATAAGAGATAAATAGCAACCATTTAGTTTTCCAATCCAAACACCAATAGGTTCAAAAGACTTTCATTTTTCCAAGCCAAATCAGTAGTCTTGGAACCTACTCCATTGCCTGCAAGTTTAATGGGAGGACCCTGGATTTCAATTGGCATCTCATTGGTGTTACACTCCAAATGCTAGGAAGAAAAGCAAAAGAGGTATGGTAGGAAATTGGATCAGCAAGAAGTTTGTTTGAAGGGCCTTCGGTGGCTGTGGGGACTTTAATATTTTTAGAGGTTTCTTGAGAGAAAGCATTGCTTTAGATACAATAGAGCAATGTCTGGCTTCTCAGATTTTATAAATTACATGGAGCTGGTGGATCTACAATTAATAGGAGGGAAGTAAACTTGGAAAGAAGGGGATAGACATGTCATACGCACCAGATTGGACAGGTTCTTAATTTCAGAGGAGTGGGATGAAGGCTTCAGAAATATCAGGCAATTTGTAGTGTACAAAGTTGCTTCAAATCACTCTCCTCTCCTTTGATGATACAAGGTGGTGATTAGGATCCAGTTAAATCCTATTTCAAATTTGAAACTTGGTGGTTACTGACACAGGGTTTCAGTGAAAGAGTTAAAGGATGGGCAGGATTCCCTTGTTTGTGGTGGAAGACCAGATCACATTTTAGCCTACAAATCGAAAGCTTTGAAGGATAAACTAAAAGAATGGAGCAGGTCAATCCAAGGAAACTTGGGTCTGCAGAAACAAAATATTCCTAACCAACTTGCAGAACTGGATGAAATTTTGGATCATAGGAATTTATCCGAGGTAAAGCTAGACACAAAGGCTGATTTATCTATGAAGTTTGAGGAGATAACAAAGCATGAGGAGTTGGCATAGATGTAAAGATTCAGGGCTATATGGCTGAAACAAGGGGACAGAAAAAACAGTTTCTCCATAGAACAACAAATGCCCACAGAAGATACAACTCTATTGACCAACTTCTTTTTCCTAATAACCACAGTTCTATTAACCAACCTTCGCAGAAGGGGATATTTTGGTGAATCCTGAAGACATCAAGAGAGAGAGATAGTACCATACTATGGTATGGAAATAGTGGAAGGGAGACCAGAATGTAATCTACGGGCATGTCTCATGGTATCACGAGATGATAATTTGATACTACTAAGCCGCTTTGAACCTCAGGTTACGTGGGGCAGTATCAAGGTCTGCACAGGATATAAGGCCTCGATCCTGATGAATTTTCAATGACCTTCTTTATTCAATGCGGGGTAACTGATAGGCATTCTATTTCAGATGAGTTTTGAAAGAAGATGAATCAATTGGATCAAATTCTACATCAGTCAATGAAGTTCTCAAAGGCTTGAGGCAGGTAGATCCTCCTGTCTCCCTTCCTCTTTATTTTAGCAATGGAAGAACTGAATGATATGCTGAAGGCTGCTGAAGCAAATGAGTGGATCAGGGGTTTCAAGATGAACACTAGGCGAAGCAAGAATATGGAGATCTCTCATCTGCAATATGTAGATGATATCAATTGACAATGCTTAGGCTGATCTTTATTCCAATTGAAGCTATCCGTGGTTTGGATATAAACCGTCTCAAAAGCAACATCTACCTAATCAACGAGGTAATTGATATGCATAGGCTGACTGAAAAACCTAACTGAAAGGATATGAGAAATTGAGAATTACCAATAGTATACTTGGGAATGCCACTTGGAGCCAAAAGCATATCTAGACGTATATCATATACCTTTAGGGTTTGTTTGGGAAGCCACCTTGTTATTGGAATTGTTGTAATTACTAGGGTAGCGATTACCGGCCTAGTAATTACACGAGCTAGTAATTACAATGACCTGTTTGTTTGCTACAGTGTGATTACAAGGTACTGTTTGGTTGCACAAGTGCAATCATAATATCTAAAATTAAAATTTATATTAGACAAATAGGGACCTTTATAAATGATATTAAATTAAATATTTAAGTCATATATTTTTTTTAAAATATATTAATTAATAAACATATGTTCTTAGCTAATATTACAAAAAAATTATTGCTTTATATTTTTAAATTAGTATATTTTTAATTAAATTAATCATCAAAAATTAAAAGTACATAATTAAAATGAACATATGAAATCCATGTTTGACAAAAATGTTGATATTAAAGAAAAGGAGCCCATAAGACTATATCCTTATTCAACAATGAATTCCATTTTAATTTAAAAATTAGAATACTAACAAAATTATGCTAATGATAAAATAAACTAGAATAAATAAAAAGTAGATAATATGAAAAATTGCATGGAATCACATGAAGAAGTAAAGGTTGATGATGAAAAGGAAATGAAATATAAATAATAAATAATAAGAAAATATTTTTTTTAAAAATTAGAATAAGAAAAATAAAAAATAATAGAAATTAAAAATAGATCCCAAAAAAAAAAAAGAAATTAAAGAAAGAAAAGAATTTTAAAAATCTCATATAATTACACCAATTTCTTACCCTCCCTTGAGAATTAAGGAGTGTAATTACACCTCCTCAAGTACACCCAATTCCTCTCTTGCCAAGTAATTACTTGGTCTACCAAATAGGTCAAAGAGTGTAATTACACCCAATTACACCAAATCTCAATTACATTGTGACCTTCCAAACAGGCCCTTAGTCTTATCTGTAATTTTTAATTGGGAAATATAAAAATAAATTGACTAGCTGGAAGAGTCAATACATAGTGTGCTTGATGCTTTGCCTATTTATATGATGCCTATATTTCCAAGGCCTGCAAATGTGAGAAAAACAACTCATGCACTAAGAAGGAATTCCTTTGGGTAGGAAACAATGAGAAAAATAAGACACATATGGTTAACTGAATCACTTTGTCAGTTAGCAAAAAGAGATGAGGTTGGAAAATTAGAGGCCAGAAGACCCGGATTCAAAGCCTGGTGTTGAAGTGTGTTGTGGAGGTTGCTGTAGATGATAACTCACAGTTGTAAGAGGTAACTCGCTTTGCCTGTTAGCAAAAAGAGATGAGGTTGGAAAATTAGAGGCCAGAAGACCCGGATTCAAAGCCTGGTGTTGAAAGTGTGTTGTGGAGGTTGCTGTAGATGAGATCTCAGTGTTGTAAGAGGTAACTCGCTTTGCCTGTTAGCAAAAAGAGATGAGGTTGGAAAATTAGAGGCCAGAAGACCCGGATTCAAAGCCTGGTGTTGAAAGTGTGTTGTGGAGGTTGCTGTAGATGAGATCTCAGTGTTGTAAGAGGTAACAAAAACCAAGTAATGGATGAGAAGTAATTGGAAAACAAATCCCGTGAACACTTCTTATGGGGTTGGGTCAGTGTGGGGAGAACTATATGGAACCTTTGGTCATTAATCAAAAACAAAGCAATACACAAACAAGGTAATGGGATGAATGTCTTATGATGGGTAGACAATTGATTAGTCCAGGACTCTTTGAAGTAGCTATTCCAGATATCTACCATCTCTGTTATGTTCTGCATAATAAAAGTTTCCCTTTGAGTTTGGGCAAGACGCTGTGAATATAATTGTGGCGGAAAGTTAAGACACTTTGAATCTCAAGGAGGAGGAAAGATACTTATTTGATTTAATATAAATAAAAGGAACTTTATTTATTTGAAAAAAGTAAAGATAATAGCACCAAGACGGTTGTTTTCGTCCTTCCCTTTTTCCTGATTGATTAGTGATGTTATGTACCTTTTCTATATGATTTTTCAATTAGATGATAATTGGGAGATCAAAATTCTGTTACAACATGTGCAGGGTTTCAATTAGTAGTTAGAAGTTAGTTGTAACTACTTTTCCCATCAATTCTCATTCAGAAGTTAGTTGTAGCTACTTTTCCCACCAATTCTCATTCATTGTAAATTTGATTAGCTATAAGCTGGCTGGAGACTTTGTAACCCGACAAGGGGAAAATTAATGAGAATTTAGTCAGTTACTACTTCTACCATTAGGATATTTGTTCAGGAGCTCTCAAGTTCCTTAAAATATCTCAATTCTTCTTCTTTTATTCTTTCTTTTCTTTGAGAACGTATCATTTGGTATCAAAGCCAGGTTACCTTGGTGTGTTAATGGGTGATCACAGTACAAGGATGCAAGAGATGAGAAGGGAAATCGATAATTTGAAGGGCTCCATTGATGGAGTAGTAGGATCGGTGACTGAATTGAGCAAAACAGTGGATTTGAAGGTTGCCCAGGCCATGAATGAGATGAAGAAGATGGTTGCAGCTATGGCAACAAGACAAATCTGATTAACATGAGGTGACTGAAAGGGAAAATGGAATGAGGAGACCCAGAAGCAATGAGAGGAGAGGAATATCAGTTACCCACGAGGAACTATCAGGTAGAATTCCCAAAATTTGATGGTTGTGGGTTGCGAGATTGGCAGTACAAATGTGAGTAGTTCTTTGAAGTGGATGAGACACCAGTAAATTGCCAAATTCTAAGGTCAAGTTGGCTTCCTGCAGATTGGAAGGTAAGGCATTGTTGTGGCACCAGACCTACATGAAGAATCGACTTACCAGGGAATGGCCAAGTTGGGGAGAATATGTGAAATGCTTGTACTCCAGGTTTGGAACAGAGTTGTTCGATGACCCCATGGGGGATTTCAAAGACCTTTGACAGGTGTCATCTGTACAAGATTATGTACATACATTTGATGAACTGTTAACTAGAGTACAATTGGCAGATGACTATGTTGTGAGTTGCTTCATTAGAGGATTGAAACCTGAAATTGGACTGGCTGTGAAGATGTTTGCTCCTAGATCCTTACAGAGGGCTATTAGTTTAGCTCAAAATCCAAGAACAAACCCTTGCCTTGCAACAACAACTACTACCTACAAAAAATAACTACCCTCCCAACGCCTCCCACCCTAAATCAAATTTCAGAAATCCAGAATTTTCCCAACCTACCACCAGCCAGCCATGACCAGAACCAACCCTTCCCAAGCCCAAGTTATTAATCAAAAAATTCCTTACAGACAAAAATTGACTTTTTCTGAGATGGAGGAAAGGAGAACAGAAGGATTGTGTTTCAATTGTGATGAAAAGTTCATTGTTGCTCATGTATGTATGAGGAAGAGACAACTATTTTCAATTGAGCTAGAGGAGTCCACGGAAGAAGAGATCGGTGAAGGAGACTGTATAATAGATCCTGCTCAAATTCTATCAATGATAGGCCAAGGATTGGCGACTGATTCTGAAGGACTCATCATGCCACATGTGTCTGTCCATGCTATGAATGGCTTATATGATTTCAAAACTATGAGAGTCACCACATCTTTGAAAGGGAAGGCTATATAAGTTTTGATTGATACAAGAAGTACCCACAATTTTATGGATCTTAATACAACTCATAGGTTGGGGTGTTGCTTGACAACCATTGACCCTTTTGTTGTATCTGTAGCGGATGGGAACAAAGTCGCAACTATATGTGTTGAGGGTTAACCTGGAAAATGCAGGGTGTGGTGTTTGTGTCTGATATGCTTGTTTTACCCGTTGGAGGGTGTATATGGTGTTGGGCATACAATGGTTGATTACATTGGGGGACATTGTATGGAATTTTTGGCAGCTAAAATTGGAGTTCACTCTTATGGGGCAGAAGGTATCTCTGAGGGTTATCCAACCTCCTGCTGCTGAGCTAATCTAGCAAAGCCAAATGGATAAACTGTCCCAACCTGCTGAACTATGCATGGTATCTGTGGGAGTACTGAAGGAGACTGTCCTAGAGATAGATGCTAGCCTTTTGATCATGGAAGGGAAAGAAGAAGGTCCTGCAGTCTCTCAGGACTTACAAGTGATCTTAGACCAGTATGAGGATCTTTCAAGGTTCCTACTGAACTACCGCCCTCTAGACAACATGACCACATGATTACACTAAAAGAGGGTACTTCCTCCATCAACATCAGGCCATATAGGTATCCAGTGATACAGAAGGATGAGATTGAAAAGATGGTGGAGGAACTGCTTGAGTCAGGGGTTATAAGGAAGAATATCAGCCCTTAGTCCTCTCCAGTCCTTAGTCCTCACCAATTGTGATGGTCAAGGAGGATGGTACATGGAGGATGTGTGTAGACTATAAGGAGTTGAAGAAGAGCACTATAAAGGATAAATTTCCGATTCTTGTGATAGAAGAGCTGCTGGATGAGCTGCATGGGGGAGTACTTTTCAAAGCTAGACTTGAGGTCTGGCTACCATCATATCAGGATGGTTGAGGAGGATATTCCCAAGACTGCATTCAGGACACACCATGGGCATTATGAAGTTTTGGTTATGCCATTTGGCTTAACCAATGCTCCTTCTACCTTCCAAAGCTTGATGAATCAGGTTTTCCCCTTATCTGAGGAAATTCATTCTGGTATTTTTTGACGACATATTGATATATCGCTCTAGCTGGAAGGATCATCTGTTGTATTTGGAAGGAGTTTTTAAGACAATAAGAGCCAAATTTGTCAAGAAAAGTAAGTGTGCTTTTAGGGTAACTTAGGTTGATTACTTGGGACATGTTATCTCAGTGCATGAAGTTGCCATGGATAAGTAGAAGGTTTGTGCTGTTCTCAGTTGGCCACAACCAACCACCATTAAAGCTTTAAGGGGGTTCTTGGCCTCACTGGATACTATAGGAGATTTGTCAAAGGCTATGGAATCATTGCTAGACCTCTCACTGATTTACTAAATAACTTGGTCTGAATCTGCCACTCTGGCTTTTGAACAACTAAAGGAGGCCATTACATCATCCCCCATCTTGCCCTTACTGATTTCAGTAAGGAGCTAGTTGTGGAGACTGATGCTTCAGGAGATGGCATTGGAGCAGTGTTGACTCAGGAAGGCAAGCTTATTGCTTATTTTAGTCAGGGTTTATCCAGGAATAGCAAGGCCAGGTTAGTTTATGAAAGGAAATTGTTGGCATAAATCACGGCAGTACAGAAGTGGAGGCCTTATTTGCTAGGAAGACATTTTATTATTAAGACGAACCATCACAACCTTAAATTCCTATTGGAGCAGAGGATAACAACACCTAGCCAGCAGAAATGGTTAGTAAAATTGCTTGGCTATGACTATGATATAGCTTACAAAAAGGGGAAAGAAAATATTGTGGTTGATGCCCTTTCCAAGAAAGAGGAGCCAACTCAGTTGTTTAGCATATCTGGTGTGCAAGTTGCCCTACTAGATGAGGTCAAGCGGACTTGGGCTCAGGACCCTCACTTACAAAAAATACTGCAAGATATCAGTTCAGGGACTGCTCCGAAGGCTTACCATAAATTTCAAGGAGGCATACTTAGCCGAAAGGGTAAAGATTATGGTTGGCCAGAATCCTCACACAAGAAGACAACTTATGGCGATCTTCTGTGGGAGCTCAATAGGGGGTCATTCAGGCATCGATGCTACCTTGAAGAGGCTCAAGCTGAGTTTTACCGGAAGAAAATGAAACAAGATGTTTATGCATTTATCAGAGAGTGCGACGTGCGTCAGAAATGTAAACATGAGAATGTTGCTCCACTTGGTCTGCTCCAACCTCTTCCCATCCCTGATATGGGCTGGCAGGACATCTCCATGGGTTTTATAGAGGGTCTACCTAAAGCTGCAGGCAAGGATGTGATTTTTGTAATGGTGGATAGGCTCAGCGAGGCTGCTCATTTCATGACCCTCAAACATCCTTACTCTGCTTTAGATGTGGCTCAGGTGTTCATGGACAATGTCTTCAGATTACATGGTATGCCAAAGTCCTTTGTGTTTGACAGGGATGTGGTCCTTACGAGCAAATTTTGGAAGGAATTGTTCAAGCTGCAGAAGGTCTCATTGTTGACTTCCACATCTTACCATCTGCAAATAGATGGCCAAACTGAGGTTGTCAATAAATGCCTTGAATGTTACCTTAGATGTATGACATTTGCGAAACCCAAGGAGTGGCCAAAATGGTTACCATTAGCAGAATGCTGGTACAATAGTACCTATCACTTCTCTACACAGATGACTCCTTATGAAGTAGTGTATGGCAAGAAACCACCCCCCCTTGCTTCCCTACATGCCTTTTGATTCTCACTTGGGCACGTTGAGAGCTTTGAAGTCTCATTTGCTCAAGGCCCAGAACAGAATGAAGATGCAGGCTGACAAGAAGAGGATTGACAGGTCCTATGCCATTGGTGATTGGGTATATGTCAAGCTTAAACCCTACAGATGGTTCTCCCTCAAAGACCACTCTTTTCAGAAACTCCCAGCGGAGTTCTATGGACCATTCCAGATTGTTGCTAGAGTAGGACTTGTTGCCTACACCTTGGCTTTGCCCCCTCAATCTAAAATCCATCCCACTTTTCACATTTCTCAGCTGAAAAATCATTTGGGTACTCCCGTTGCTTCAGTTCACCTGCTGGAGGTTCATTCAAACTCTGGTCAGATTCTGTTAGCCCCCGAGTCCATCTTAGCCAGGAGGATGGTCCCAAAGAGGGGCAGGGCTGTCACTCAGGTGCTTAAGTGGCTTAACAGTTCTGAAGACGATAGTGCTTGGGAAGATTTGCATGATTTCACTTTGAAGTTTCCAGATTTTCAACCTTGAGGACAAGGATTCTTGAGTGGGAGGCATTGTTATGTACCTTTTCTATATGATTTTTCAATTAGATGATAATTGGGAGATCAGAATTCTGTTACATGTGCAGGGTTTCAATTAGTAGTTAGAAGTTAGTTGTAGCTACTTTTCGCACCAATTCTCGTTCATTGTAAATTTGATTAGCTATAAGCTGGCTGGAGACTTTGTAACCAGACAAGGGAAAAATTAATGAGAATTTAGTCAGTTGCTACTTCTACCATTAGGATATTTGTTCAGGAGCTCTCAAGTTCCTTAGAATATCTCAATTCTTCTCTTTTATTCTTTCTTTCCTTAATAACGCATCAAGTGACCATGGCAGCTAGCCTAATTCCATCAAGTACTATCTTTTGCTCCCAGGTATTACTGCTTTTCTTTAGGGAAGAAATATCCTTATTTCTCATGTTTTAATGTTCTAATCTAGCAACCGTCATACATGTTCAATGGGGTAACTTTATCATGACCAGTATATGGGTGAACCTTAGGGTTCTTTTTCCATTTTTAAATATTATGCACCATGGCTGAAATTTTCATGAAATCCCGGGCACCTCTCTAATCTAGTTAATTTCTGTTAGGTATTGGGATCCATACTACTATAGGAGACGACCAGTTCGCGAAGGAAGTGGTGGGATGAACTTCATTGAATCTGTATGTGGTAAAAGTTAGAGCAGATGCTTTTATATTTGCCTCTGTGTCTTTCATAACTAACGGTTGTTAAATTTGCAGGTTTTCTCCTTTGTATTTGGTGATGGTGATCCAAATCAAGATATTGAAGAGGAGAGGTGGAAGTTGGTAATAATTGAGCACTGAATTCAGCGGTCCGTTGCTTTTTTTTTTGTTTTCTTTTTTCTGGGGCGGGGGTGGGCTGGGGCATCTGAATAATGGGAAAGGGAAGTGGAGGATGGCATTCGGTGGGATTAAAATTTTGCTTATTATGGATAGAATTGCAACTACTAAGCTACAACTCCAAGTCAAGTAGTCTATTAATTAAATTAGTTATTCCTGGCATTGTGATAATTTGTCTACTTATGTTTTCCTCTTCTCTTAGCTGCTTCTGGTAACTCTTTGATCTTGCTTTTCGGTTGGGGCTTAATCTCCACCCACATGAAATGACATGAGATATTGAAATGTTCTCTTTTAGTTGTTCTGCATTAGAGCATCTTTCATCCCCAATCAGTGTTCTAGTTGTGTCACTACAATCGTCTTTTTGCAGTTACAAATTTTTCCTTATCTAGATACCTTATTGGTACCCCAGGATGTCTCTGTGGTACTTTGTCTGGATAAATGGGTAGGTATCTTGGATGAAGTGACCCTTGCATCAATCTTCTTGTGTATATCATACAGATGACTAAAAGATTGCAGTCATACCCTTATATCTAAGTTTAGTGAGAAATGATTTGATGAAAGAGATGTTTGATTTTTTTCAGGTAGGGTGGGTGTAAATTCCAATGGAATCGTAGTCTCATGTAGCTACTTGGTTACTTTAGCAATGAATCGAAGAGAGTGAGTTACAATTTTGCATGGTGGCCAGTTGGGATTTTCCTTGCTTAATGTTAACTTTGTTGGTAGGTAAGGAGTAACTTTTATTGATATACCAGCAAAACAGAATGCTGGGAGAGACTTAATATTAACCTTTCTTTATTCAGGACGGGGGATGGAAGTTGCGATCGATGTGCGGGCATACTAGAAGGTTAGGATTAGAAATGAGGATATTCAGAATAAGCTGAGAGTGGTTTCATTGGAGGATAAGATGCAGGAAGCGAGATTGAGATACTTTGGGCTTGTGAAGGAGAGATGTAGGGATGCCTTAGTTCAGAAGAGTGAGAGGCTGGCTATGGATGGTTTCAAGAGAGGTAGAGGTAGGCAGTAGGCTGAAGAAGTATTAGGGAGAGGTGACTAGACATGACATGACACAATTTCAGCTTACCAAAACATAATTTTAGAAAGGAGATTGTGGAGGACCCAAATTACGGTAGAGCGTAAGTAAATGCATTGTCTTGTTATTCTTCCATACTAGTATACTAGTGGTCATAGAATTGCTCCTGTAGTTTCTTACTTTCTTCTTCGATTTCTATTACTATTTGTTGTTCATGTACTTCGTTTATCATGGTTTTTTTTTGTTGTAGCTACTACTCCAAATGCTTTGTTATGGTTTCACTTCCATTACCTTGTTTGGACTTCTTTGGATTATTTTTCCTTGAGCCGAGGATCTATTAGAAACAACCCTTTTGCCTCTAAGGTAGGGTAAGGTCTGTGTAACGATCCGTACCTAGGGCCTAGTCGTCACACGGCGGATGAGACACCTAGGGGTGGCAAATGGGCGGGTTGGGCTAAAATTGAAGAAGTTAAAATGGACTATATTGAATATCGGGTTGGGTCAGGACCCAGCCAAAATTATTTTGGGCTAAATTGGGTTGGGTTAAATTGGGCTAAAAGTAGGGTTGGGTCATGACCTGCCCAATTGACATGCTTATTCAAAGCAAAATTTCATAGCGATACAACACAATATTAAGTAGTAATACAACACGATATTAAGTACCAATAATAACATGATATTAAGTAGCAACACAACATGATTCTGTCAATTTTATCAAGGTTTATATAATAACCAAAACATAATTCTGTCAGTTTTATCAAGTTGTATCTTGTAAATATCCAACATAGTGATCTTTTCCAGAATCTAGTCCTACGTTTCAACATTAGATTCGCGTTAAACTTATATAAACAAATTTACAGGCAAATCGACATTCATGTTGCAACTGCTATTATTTTTTCTCTCCAGAGACTGAACGATAGTATCTCGACTCAGCATGTCATATTTGAACCCCGGCAAAGTTCATAACCTGAAAATGAGAAAGAAATCTAGTAAAGTATGAGAATATGACATAAAACATCAGAAGAAGAGTGAAAAGGACCACTTTATGCAAGTTGTAACAAGAGCTAAAGAGGTACCAAGCAGGTTGAAGTGAGAATCTTATTGGGCTCAGCTCAGAATTATTTTAAAATGGGTTAAATTGTATGGGGGCTGAAAATTAGCCCAATTCTAAATCATATTGAACCCAACCCATAAAATTATGGATGGGTTGCTTATGTTTGGACTTATTTTGCCACCTCTAGACACCCGTAGGCACTTCATCCAAGCCATCTTAACATATCAAGCATTCATAGGCATAGCACTCTCAAATTTGCAGAAGTAAATGGGGAAGGGTCTATGGGACATCATTTGGAATAAAAGCAACATCTGAAAAACATACATATCGTCCATAAACATACCAACTAGACCATGGATGGACGGGAACCGATAAACGGTCAGTCTCCATAAAATAGAAAAGATTCCAAATGTTAACAACATAGAATGTAATAGCCTCCAAAAACCAACATATATACCAAGTCCAAAATACATAGCAAGAAAGGAAATGGTGGAGTCCCGAACTAAGGCCTCACCATAATAAAACTAGTCTTGAACGTCGGAAGAACTAGCCACGAGCCGGGGGAGGAGCACCTGTCCCTACATGGTTAAACCATGTAGGCAAAATATGTGTTAGTACTTTTGGAATGTACTAAGTATGTGAGATGCAATGCCATATGAAATTGAGATGTTTGATTTTTTTCAGGTCCACTTGCTGGGTGGAACTCCGTCACTTAGCGTGCATCATCATATAACATAATTGGCCTATGTGGATCCACTAGCCTAGCCTACAAGGGCTCCTATGGTGGCACATAGTTAATGAGGAAAATGGTTGCTTCTAGAGTTCCCTTATCGAACCCCACCTCGATGCCTCATTTGGTGCCAAGTCATCTTACAGAATCTTTAAAACATAGGCTTAGTCAAATTATGACATTTAGAATCATAAGTAGCAATCTCAAGAGTAGCTTGAAACTTAAGGAACCACCATGTGAGAATTGTCCTTTCATTTTGGGGACCTTCATAAACATCTGTTAGGGCATTGGCAACATGCTTATATCTTTGACAAGACTTCACTTTAAAACCTTTTTTTATGCACTAATCATTATCATATATCATGCAAGACTTGACTTGAAACTTAGTGGGCTTAGTCATACGGTGGAAAGTTCATAAATCATATGTGACATGCAAGAACATAGGAAAATCATGCTTATTCAAAATATGCAAAATAGCCCACACTTCATCATGCAAACATTAATCATCAGGGTCATCACCCTTAACTCAAAATTCATGAAAATACTTGATATAACATCTCATGGTAACATTAAAAGCATATTATAACATAGAACATCATGAAATCATCATTAGCATGGATGATAGTATTTAAGGAACTTAAAGAAAATGTAAAAGCATTTATGTAGGACTTTGTGGGTGAAAGGAGACCCACAAATCAACTCACATACCTTTGGTAAGTCTATGAAGATGGAACTTGTTGTTATGGAAGAGACCTTGAAACCCTAGCATCTTTAGCTTGTTCTTAAAGAGGAAAAATGCCTTGGGGATTTTGAAAGTGGAAGAATGAAGAAAAGGAATGGGAATCTAGGGCTTTAAGATTTGATTAAGGGCCTAAAGAGTCATCAAAATGACGTAGTTTAGGTTTAGGATTAGCAGAAATGACAAAATTGCCCTCCATTAAAACTGCCGGACACCATCCACGAGATGCCGACTACAGGCCGTGGATGGAACCACGAGACATGGTTGTCGTCGTCCTGTTCTCCTTTTCCAATCTTCAGAAACTGGTTACCAACTACCAACCACAAAATCCCTATCCACGGGCTGTACATCAATCCACGAGTCGTGGTAGCATCGTGGAATCCTTCCACACTCAACAAAATTCTCACTTTTCTGGACTTCATCTATGAAGGCTTTCTACAGGTCGTGCATGGGACTATGGACCGTCCTGTTAATCGTGGTTCTCCTTCCAGAAACTTTAAATTTCCTTCATGTCTGGAACTCACACCTACGACCCCTTCCACGGTTCGTGATACTTCTATGGGCCATATGTGCCCTTTGTGGACCATTTTACACTTCGTAAATTTCAACTTCCTGAGGCTCTCCCATCCACGAGCCTGGTCTACGGCTCGTGGTCTAGACCACGGGCCGTGGACTGATCCTGGGCATTTCCTGTTCTGCACTTTCTAGGCTCTTAACTTGCGGGTCGTTACAATCTGTGTACACACTACCCTCCCCATATCTTACTTTGTGGAGCTACACTACTTTGTGGGACTACACTGGGTATATCGTTGTTGCTATATGTATGGACAGAGAAATCATATCATAGATGTTTGATGATTTCTCAAATTCAAGTTACTCCCTGAAGGCTAGAAGTTTGGTTAATCGTTTTAGTTGGCTTAACCTTTCCCCCCGTAAATAACACTGATCTTTGTTTGGAGTTTGCCAACTCCTTAGTGTTCTTGAATCTCACCTTTGTAATGTTTGCATCTGTTGAAGCTTTTAAGTGATATCTAGGTCATCAAAAAAAAAATATATTTTTTTTAATGTATGTGCTGTCACTAACTTCTAAAATTTCTTATGTTATAAGCAGATATTTTTAGCAACATATAATAATTACCATTGTCTAAAAACTTTTGCAGATAGGGCAGTATATATCATCAAATGGTGGCGTTGTTGCTGCTGAAGAACTTGCTCCCTTTCTTGATGTGGAGACTCCTGACAAAATGGTACTCCAGGGTCTTACACGACACATATGTTGGATTTCTTGTCCACTATCTTTTTGCTTTTTCTTTCCCTTTCCTCTGCAGTAATAATGTTACTCCCTCTGTCCCAGTTTATATGACTCACTTTTCTCTTTAGTCAGACCAAAAGAATGACACATTTCTATATTTAATAACATTAAACTTTAAAATATCCATTTTTATCATTAATGAAATGGTTTACAGCCACACAACATCTATCGCTGATTTTAAACCACATTTTTCATATCTTTCTTTCTTTCTTTCTTAAACTCCATGCCAAGTTAAACTAACTCATATAAAATGTGACGGAGGGAGTATAATTTTTGTCCCGATTGCCTTTTCAGGAAAACTATTTTTAAATTGAACATTTTGAATGCTTGGTTATTAGGAAATCCTGAGAGTCCATGGTTTTGCATTTCAGTCATACTTTTTATCTTGTTGATTGTTTATCTTGCTTTAGTTTTGTGCTTATTTGCTCCTTGTTATCTTACTCCTGTTCTGAAATTGACTTTTGAACTACCTGTGGGTTTTCTCTGACAGGATGATGAGTCATACATCCTTCCAGTGCTTTTACGGTTTGATGGTCAGCCAGACGTAGATGAAGAAGTACGTGAAAGCTTTATTGATGATATATTTTTGTTTGAATTCTTTCTTCAGATTAGTATGCTAAATGCTTTTTTCTGTTCATGTGGCTTTGGAAAAGGATTTGGTGTCTTCCATAGTGCAACCTTGGCTTCAAGAAAATTTTGAAGATCAATTTGAGCTTCTAAAACAGCCTCTCTACCTCACACAAGGTAGGGGTAAGGTAAACTCACCCGTCCCCAACCCCACTTGTGGGGTTCAGACTGGATATGTTGCTGTTGAAGTCTCTAATATCATTTTCTGAAACCTGGTTCTGGGTGACAAACATCAGAAGTTATTGAACTTTTGGCCCATCAATTTTTATCTCCTCGCTTTAATTAACCCCATAACTAACACTCTTGCCTTCCCCAGCCATTTCATTTGACTCCTCGCTCTGATTCCTGGAATCCTCAACATGTATCATACTTGTGTTGATTAGTTATATGATAAAAATTGTAATTGTATTAATAGTTCAAAATAATTTAAGGAACTTATTAAAAGTTTAACATACTAATCTCAGATTCACATCTGAGCTCTGTTTGTAGTCAACTCATACGTCGAGCTGTTTGAGAGAGCATTAATTATCATATTTTAACCCTAAGAGAATATCTGAAAAGGTTAAATATATCTGTAAGCTTTGAACAGAGCCAAGTCTTTTTACTAATCTACAAATTTGGATAACAAAGCTCAAGATACAGGATAAAGGAGCCATTTCTATTTTTTTATTCAATTTTATCAGGATTTAGACATCAACAATGTCAATGAAATAAGGAGTTGAACTTAAAAAGACAAAGGGACTATGAAAGAGTTTCAGTGTGATGATATGCAAGACGATGTAAACTTCTGTCTCATTTCGGCTTCCTTTTTCTTTTTCAATATCTGCTAAGAAGGTATTTCTGCATTCTAGTACAAAGAGCACAGACCACTGCGTAAATGAGTTTTTCTCCTCTTGACAAAAAATTTCAACTCTAAGGGCTCAGTAAATTTAAAAATAATGGTTGATTTGAGCTGCTGCATGTATTATTGATGTCATTGACTTTTGTGTACAAGTGTGTTTGTTGTGTCTTATGGGAGTTAACAGCATCGGGTGCTTTGGTAAAAATGATATAAAGGGCTACTAAGGCAAACATAATAGTTTGAAGGAGACTGTATGCATAATTACATGGTTGTTGAGGGGATTTGATGTCTCCTCTCATTAGGCGCCCAAAGATCTCTTTACAATAATATTCTTACGTTCTCGTTATATATAAATTATTTGTTGCAGGGGAATATCCTATACCGATTTCCATCACTTCAGCGTACAGCTGCTCCACAAAGAAGTGGAAGGAAGGAGTATGTAGGAAAAAGATGGACTGATTGGGTTGGACAGGTTGAAAGATTTCTTCAAGAGAAGAAGTGGCAATTTAGGTACCATTTGTTTTAACTGCTGGTATATTTGAATTTCTTGCTTGTGGATTTGACTTCTCAAACATGAGTGTTTACAATGCAGTAAAACAAGCTCATCAGAAAGGGCATTGGTCATTGGATTGGGTGGGCTCAATTTGTTTGGAGTCATTGTTCTTGGTACCATGTTGAAGTAAGGATCTGCATGTGGTGCTTTAGCCTTCTTAACTTCTGCTTCTATATTTTTTCACGTCCTGAAATTTCTGAAGGATCCGTAACCAGCACCCGGCAGCCCCTAGCTGAGCGAACTATCCTTTAAGCATTTTAAGTATAAAAACTACAATTTAATATGAGGAGTTGTAAATATCATAGCCCAAAAGATAATCAAATCCAAAGTATATACCAGAATCCATAAGTCTAAACTCGACAACAGAGTCAAAGGAGCATCTGAGAATCAAGTGGGACTCAACCTGACAATACTGTGTACAAGTAAATAAATTATAACATCTAGCCACATGTTCTGTCTCTCTTCCCCTTACCTCCTAGTGGAAGACAGATTAGATAAACTATGGAGAGATTTTCTTTGGCTGGGCAACAAGGAAGTAAAAAGGCATTTACTTGGTCAAATGGCAAACTTCTCAACTAAGTAAAAAATCAAGAGGACTTGGCATTTAGAATCTAGGTCTGCAAAATAGGTGCTTATTATCAAAATGGCTATGGAGGTTTGGTAAAGAGGGGTAGGCTCTGTGGAAGGATGTTATCATTAGCAAGTATGGACTTACTGATCCATGGACCTCCAACATTGTGACCAGCACCTATGGGGTCTCAGTTTGGAGGTCTATCAGAAATTTGTGGCCAAAACTAGCTGGGAACATAAGCTACAAGGTGGGTGAGGGGACTAGGATCCTTCAATGGAAAGACAAGTGGATGGGACAGAACTCCCTCTTGAAGGACTTTGCAGATTTGTATTCTTTTTGTGACAAACCTGGAGCATTTATTGCTGACTGTGGTCTCAGCAAGCATGGAGTATAACCTTTAGGAGGCTCTTGAATGACTGGGAGATGGATAGAGTGGCCAACTTACTGCAAAGGTTGGAAGATTTTCCAGGAGAAACCACTAATCCTGATGCAATCAGATGGAAACATGGTAGGAATGGGGAAATTTTCTGTTGGAAGAATGTATAGAAGAGACCTGGCAACACATCCTTGGGACATTTTTGGACCTTTGAAACAATCTGGAAGTCCAGCACTCCAATCAAGATAAAAGTGTTTCACACGGTCGGTATGCAGAAGAGCATGCCTGATGCAGGAGAGACTGAAAAAGGGAGGATTTTTCAGATTGTGTCTTTGTGCTTCTTTTGTTTTTATTATTTTAGATGAAGTAAGATGTTGTCATTAATATATGGCAACTAGAAGGTGCCAAATTACAAAAGCAAAAGCCATTAGGCTTTTGAAGCAAAAAATAGCCAGTTAGCCCCTATTACAACATACCTATACTAGAACCGTGGAGCTAACTAAGTCCAAAAAACTGTCCATGCTATTAACAGGAGTAAGAAATTCCAGCTAAACAAACAACTAAGCATCTAACTTTCAGGGCTTGAGTTGGAGTTGATATCCCACCATAACACCTATGTTCCTTTCATTCCACACAACCTAAAAGATGACTGGAGGAATCATTTCCCAAACCTTCTTGATGGTTTTGTCAACTCTCCAAAAAATCCAGCTAATGTAAGCTTTTTGATGGTTCGGGGGAGGTTCCAAGATAGCCCAAAAATAGATAGGAAGAAATTCCAGATTTCAGAAGAGAGCAGTGAAGAAGTATGTCATTGACACTCTCTAGGCTTTTATGGCATAGATAGCATTTGTTAACTAGAGCAATTTTCCTTTTACAGAGGTTGTCTTGAGTTAAAATTGCTTCCCTGAGAGCTGTCCAGGTAAAGCAAGATACTTTGAGTGGCATTTTGGTTCTACAGATATGTTTCCAGAGATTTTTCTCTTTTTTTTTGAGAGAAGTTTCCAGAGATTTTTGTCAAGCACACCATTTTGAGAATACAAAACATTGTAACCTTCTTTGACTGTGAACTTCCCGTCCTTTGAGTTTCCCCATAAGAGCTCATCTAGTTCCTGATCTGTGAATGAGAAAGTCTCCAAAGTGGCTAGGAGAGTTATCAGATCAATGATCTCCCAGTCATTTAGGTTTCTTCTTAGTGAAGGCCTCCATATGTTGTCCTCTCTATTTTGAGCCACAAACGAATCCTGGTTGCTAGCAATAAGGAATAAGTCAGGATAAGAGTCCTTAGGTGTTTCATTTCCAATCCACCTATCTCTCCAGAATTTCACATTCAAACCATTTCCAACTTTAAAGGATATGTTCTGAAATAGGCCCTGATGGAAGCTGCTGATATGTTTCCAGGTGCCAACACCATGAGGGTCTGTGTTATCCTTTAGACTCCAGTGATTCTGAGCTCCAAATTCGGCAATTATGATCTTTTTCCAATAGCCTATCTGGTTGTCCGTACCTCCACAACCATTTCACTAGCAAGGGTTGATTATGTAGTTTAAGATTCCTGATGCCAAGTCCTGCAAATTTTGGTTGGGTGACAATGGGCCATTTCACCAAAGAGAATTTGCCAGTCTCATTGCTGCTTCCTCACAAAATTCTTCTCCTTAAACAGTTCAGTTGTTTTAAGATTGGGGCTGGCATAGGATATAATGACATAATGTAGGCTGGGATGCTGTTGAGCACACTACTCATCAAAGTCAGCCTGCCCCCCATGGATAGATACTGTTTTTGCCATGTTGCAAGCCGTTTTTCCACTCTTTCTATCACTCCGTTCCAGATTTCGATGGATTTAAAATTCACATCCAAATGGTAAGGCACCAGTTCTGCAGTTTAGGACTTCTGCTAATACCTCCAAATTTTGGACGTCATGGATCGGATAGATAGAGCTCCTGAGCATGTTTATGTGAAACCCTGTTAAAGCTTCCTAAAGGAGTAGAATGAGGTTGAGATTTATGACTTGAGATCTCTCATCATCGCAGAATATCAATGTGTCATCTGCATATAGCAGATGTGTAACAATGATTGGGTCAATTGGATTACTGCCCACCTGAAAACCTTTTATCCACTGAAGCTCCTTGGCTTTACTTAGCATCTGAGTGAGACCTTCCATTGCCAAAATGAAAAGGAAAGGGGAGAGAGGGTCCCCTTGCCTTAAGCTCTTACCAGGGAAGAAGAAACCTACAGGATTTCTATAGTACAGAGTATTTCACAGTTGAAATACAGAATTTTATGCACCTTATCCACCTAGCTCCAAATCCCATTTGTCTTGGGATTTCAATAAGGACCAACTCAACTGGTCAAAAGCGTTTTCAATGTCTAATTTGCATAGTAGGCCTGGTTCACCACTTTCGATTCTCCAATCCAGAACCTCATTAGCAATCAAGGATGCATATGTGATTTGTCTGTTTTTAAGGAAAGCAGTTTGTTGTTCTGATATCTGTTTGCCAGTGACTCCCTTCAATCTCTCTACTAGTGCTTAGTGTCGCTCAACTGTACTCCGAAACAATTAGGGAGCACAACGGTCGCTTATCAAGTAAAACCCAACAATTGTGTTGGGGTCGATCCCACGAGGAGTGTGTATGATTCTAGTGGCGAAGTATGAGTTGATCTAATTAGTTGTAATTGTAGAAAACGAGGTAAAACTTTGATGATATAAAATTAAAGGAGAATTAACTACAATAGCATGTTTCACATCTTAAACTTAAATCAAAGGGAACATGTGTGGGTGTGCATAGTTGATCATAATTCACGCAAATGGGTCTTGGGTATTGAAAATTGGTGTTAATTGCATATGGGTAGGCTAGAAAGTTGGTAACCACACTCATTATTACATCAATTGCAATGTCTCACTGTGAATCAATGAAGATCTCACATGCGATTTACACAAAAATCCTAAGGGAACTCATGCAAATTAGGTAGCGACACGATCTAATACCTTAATCACCCAATTAAGACTTCAACAAGCACCCATGACTATTGTGCAATCTCCCCACTCTGAATACACAAATTAATGCAAATTTTAAGATCTAATGATAAACCCAAGTTTGCAACCTCAGATTTTTAGTTATAATTGGAAGAAAACATAAACCCATAATAAATCAACATTCAAACGTTCAAGTAATCAAAGACCCATTAAGTATATCAATGTTTAACTACATTGCACACCCCAAGCATTGGGGTTTTAGCTATCCATTACAAGGAAAATAGAAAATATACCATAATGTCTATCCATGGCTTGAGAATCAAAGGTAGAAAAAGTAGAATTAAAATCCTCCAAATTCTTTCTTCAAATTAGACTCAAGAACCAAGTAGAAACCCAACTTCTATTGCAGAGAAAAGTATATGGATAAAAGTATGAAATGTATCTGTTAAAGTGTCCTAAAAAATTCCCTTCTAGATCCTTTACATCCTGAAATTTAACCTGAAGTGCAATTCGGCGAGGTTAGTCGGGCTCGCCGAGCACATTTGGTGGTGCGGCGACTTGCGACCTCATCACCGAGTTGGACACTGCATTCCTTGGTTTCCTTCAAGCCGATTCTGCATCTTTTGGCGATGTCCTATTAGCCCGCCGACTTCTCTCATCGATGCGCTGAGTGTCTACCATCATCATCGACTTGCAACACAAAATTTGACCTTCAACTTGCCTTTTGTGCATTTTTGCTCATTTTGCCTTACTTTATCCACAATTGTCCTTTTTCATTCCTTATCAATCCTAGCATCAAACACACAATTAGGTCAATTTCCAAGGCAAAATCATGCATTGAAGACAATATTATATGCAATTTAAGCCCAAATGAATTTGAACCACGGACTCATCAATAAAACCAACTTAAATGTTTGCTTGCCCTCAAGTGAATCAAACATCAATTACCTAACACACATTGCTTATGAACAGGGCCAAAGGAGATTAACATGCACATGACGCCATTTTGCACCTCAATAAAACTTTCACAAACCACTTACGTGATTTTGAAGCCTCATGAGATGACTAAAGAGTGTGAAGACAAAACTATTCTCACAATTGCTAGCATGGTCGCAAGTTCATGCTCAAAGATGATTCCAAGTGTCCTCACCTTCAAGAAAAATCCTCACTCACACAATGCAAATGTAATTTATCACTTCTTGAGGAATTAAAAAACACCCACTCTTAACAATGGAGAAATGACATGCATGATCTCACCCATATGCTTGCCCTTATTTTCAATAGATCAAGGGTTTCAAAGGCATCTAACTCAGGGTCACAAAGGACGTGCTAATGACTTGAAATGTCGGCTTAGGGACAGGTAGGAAGTATTTGGATAAAAGTGACTCAACCCTCCAAGATTTGCTTTAACCTTGTTTTCTTTTTCATCACTTGCCCACACTTTTCAACCTTTCTTTCCGTTTCTTTTTTCTTTGCTGAACCTTCTCATTTCCCAATATCCACACTTTAAGCCCTTTTTCTTCACTGTAGGCATTGTACGATTTCTCCCGTGGCTTTCTTTTTGCTTCATTTTTCTTTTTCTCCTTCTTTTCTTTCTTTTATGCAATCCTTCACCCTTTGGCTCTTTTTGCTTCCAACCTCACTCACCTTTTGTTAACATTCAACCGTTCACCAACATAGGTTCCCCAACACCCTCAATCAGGCCTTTGGCGTCAATTCCTACGAATCAAGGAGGATATGGTTCAAACACGAGTTCATGATAAAAAATTGAAAATAGGGGTGACTAGTAACTTGGTTGCCAAAGAAATGGTGTTAGGCTCAAATGGAGACAACTAAGGGTATCATTTGCATCATTGGTTGGCTTTTGGCTCATGTGGGTAACACAAAGATGGCCTTTGATCATTCCCAATAATCAATTCCAACGAACATCCTGATCTAGAGACTAACCGGGCATGTTCTAGCCAATCACACACATGCATTCCAAGTAAGACTTATCACACTTGTACAATGGACTTCAAATTCAAACAGATACTTGACAACACTAGTTTGCAAAGACCGATCATAGCATATTCTAGCTCAACATTCACTTAGTAATAACAAGATGCTTCTAATCCATGCATGAATCATTTTCATTTGAAATGGACTAATCGGTGAGTCATTATACATTTCTCATCTATGGCACTATCCAAGTCAAAGCTATTCACAATGAATACTCGAATTGTTGAAAGACCAAGAATGGTCAATCTTTACAATTCGGCTTTTCGCATATGCTTGGGACTTAACACATGATTGGAATTCACTCACAACGACAGAAATAAAAACACAACCACAACTAAAAGTAAAGACAAATACTAACTATTACAATCCAAAATAAAAATATATATAAGTCACAAGTCACCAAATGTCAAATTTACATCATCCTCACAAACCAAAATAAAACCAAACAAAATGATGTCCAACAAAAACATAAATACACCCCCCACCATTTAAAAAGAGTGCATTGTTCTCAATAAGAGCAAGTCTAGTGTACTAAAGCTCCTGCTATGCACAGGATCCGGAGAAGGGCCCGACCACAAGGTCTATTGTACACAACCTTACCTTGCAGTTCTGCCAGAGGCTGTTTCGAAAGCTTGAACCCGTGACCTCCTGGTCACATGGCAACGACTTTACTAGTTACTCCAAGGCTGTTGTCCTCAATGCAAGCAAAAATAGTATAAGCATAAAGAGGTGACAGAGTGTAAGAATCCCCTTGAATTAGGCCGATGGAGGTGGAGGAGCTAATGTAGACTCGGACGGAGCATCAGTGCCTTGAACAGGTCCAACCTTCTGTGGCAATGTTGGGGATATGGCCGGTGTAGACTCTGGCTGTGCTGGAGGGATTATGGATGGAGGAATAGGAGTCTGGGACTTGGAAGGTGCTGTAGAAGGCTCATAAGATGGAATGGATCCACTCGATCCAATCATGGACGTATCATGCACCGACACCCTGGTAACTAGTCTCCACTATAGTCTTCTCAAAAACAAACAACTCCTCTCGGTAGCCCGTAGCTCTATGGCCTCCTCATCCGTCTCGGGGGCCATCGCCTCATGTACCGGCTCAGTCAAAGCTGCCCTCGAAGTCACAACCTCCTCTCTAGCACTGGAAGTAAGGGGGCCGCCACATTCCCCCAAAGAGAGGTAATATCTGTGGACTTCAACTCGTCCACATCCCGACTCAAACCAGCAATATCGGCATTCAAGGCTGCTACAGCGACAAAACCACCCTCCTTTTTCTGACACTCCTCTACTTTAACAGCGAGGGAATCAAGCCTAAACTTGTACTCCACCAAGAGTTGCTTTTGCTCCTTCATGCCATCCTGAATAGGACCTAGCGCGGCCTTAATGGCTCGATCAATCATCCTTGGAACTGCAGCCTCGACTCGTGTTGATCTGACATTCTCAGGTTCAGCCAAATGACCTATCTGAAGAATAACGGCCTGAGTTAGTAGGGGTCGCGAACTAGGAGTAGGCGTATAAGCTAGGGTAGATGAGGGAGAGGATGGAGAAACCGAGCTAGTAGGCATCTTTGAGACATGTATATGCTCCACTGACCCCGCCTCAAGTTGCTCGATATCAATGACCGGCGATGTGTCAATCAGTGCCTTTTTCTTCTTCTCCTCATCTGGTCTATACTCGGCCTCAATGCGATGGATATCAGTAGAAGAAAATGGAGTGATCTTGACATCCGTCTTCTTTACAATTAGCACATCGCCTTCCGGCATAGAGTCGTGATCAATATCGAAAATGGCAGTGAAGTCTGCTGTTGTTTTGGCCTCATCAAATCTCCAAGGCAATGATAGAACCCAGATTCAACTTTCTTCTGTTCCATGATACAACCTACCAATGCTGCCTTTGGATGCCAAAGAATAGATTCATTTTGAGATTACATCAAATTGCTACTAATAAATCTAAACCAGTAGTGGGTCGGGATATTTATATTTTTCTTCTCAATAATCGCTCCCTCAGCCAACCACGGTGGTGCTGCATCACTAAGCAAAGGGGCAAGCCACCCCTTCAAGTCATCAAGTGTGTTTTTCTCAATTTTGTCCACCAACAAGTGACGGTCCCTAGTAGAACAATACAAAAGATCGTTGATATCCGTTTCACTGCAAGATACCAACCTCCCCTGTACTTCAACTGCATTAACTGGTTTGTGAATAATCTTGACCCTTTCCCTGCTTTTGGGGACCAATAAACTGTATGCCTCATAGAACTCTCGGACCCAAGTAGGGACATACGGATTACGACGCTTTGTAAAATGTTGAAAACCGTGAAACCGTAACATCTCCCACACATCAGCATACGTGTCTACGACACCATCCATGGACAACCTCTTCTCTTCCAGCATGGTTCTCAACCCAGTGGCCTTCAGATGGTTTAGTCTCTGGAGTGCAATCACTTCTTGAATCACCTATAGTCAAACAAGGAATGGATCATGAGCCGCTTTAGAGCGCTCTTCTGTACAACGACATTTAACAGGTGGGTCAGTAGCAACTTGTATATGTACAGGGGTTTTGGACCCCTCTTTCTCTCCATTGGAGTTGATCCACTCGATGATGAGTGACCTCTCATCATCACTGTCATTGGTGTCCTGAGGTGTGGACACCTTTTTACCTTTGCCCCTAACCTCTCTTCAGGGTCTAATGGATTCCCTCTGTTGTGGATCTTCATAAAGAGTGATGCTTTTGACTTTTGGGTCCACTTTCTCTGAAATGTGCTTTGGAAGATGCATATCTACAAAAAACACAAACAAGACATGAGTGAAGGGTGTAACAACAACAACAACATACCCAGTGGAATCCCACAAGTGGGGTATGGGGGGTAGAATGTACGCAGACCTTACCATTACCTCATAGAAGTAGAGAGGCTGTTTCCTGGGAACCCTCGTCTCAAAAACCCATAAGCAGAATAAACTAGA
>DF361349.1:68279-82286 GCA_000787875.1 Solanum virginianum | reverse complement strand
TTTGAAACTTGAGTTATTATATTTTAGGATATGAAGTAAACTTTAAGTAGTTGTGAACTTTAAGTTGAATATAATTTAGAACTTGGAGTTTATATACTTGCTAAAGTGAATTTAGTACTTTTTACTTAGAAAAATTCAACCTATGCCCATTTGAAACTTGAGTTATTATATTTTAGGATATGAAGTAAACTTTTAGTAATTGTGAACTTTAAAAATGAATATAATTTAGAACTTGGAGTTTATATACTTGTTAAAGTGAATTTTAGTACTTTCATACTTAGAAAAATTCAACTTATGCACTTTTGAACCTTGAATATACTTGAATGTTTTTTTGTAGATGGATAATCGTTTGTGTATGTATGATATGTATTGTGAAAATGATGGTCGACTGAAATCTACATTTATTGACAGTGTTAGAAGTTTTATTGATCATGCAATGACACTTGATAGTTTTACGAGAAATCAATTGGTTAGGTGTCCTTGCAGTGCATTTAGGTGGCTAAAATTCTTTAGTCCAGATGAAGTTATTATGCATTTGTATCGTAAGGGATTTAAGCCCAGATATTTCTTGTGGGTAGATCATGGAGAAATAGATGGTCAAAATAGTGTATTTTATAATTCGATGCTAGTGGGTGAATATAATATGCTTGTACCATATGGTCAGATTAGATGTAAACTTGATATGAATCAATATGACACCTTTCAATATGATAGAATTCATGAAATGATCAATGATGCTTTCGGAGTTCAAGGGGGATGGAACTTGACTAATTCTTTAATGAAGCTCCTAATGAAGAAGCTAGATGCTTCTATGTAGAACTAGAAGAGGCAATCATCCATTATCTAAAGGGAGTCCGCATTCTACTTTGTTTGTAGTAGTTAGATTAATGAATATTAAATCGAATTGGAATGTTCCTAATACAGCTATAGACTCAATGGTTGATCTCTTGGGAGAGTTGGCTAATCCTGAGTTTAACATACCTAGGAACTTCTATCAAATAAAGAAAATGGTTTCCAAATTAGGATTGTCACATCATAGAATTGATTGTTGTGTTAATGGTTGCATGTTATACTACAAGGATGATACTGAATTGGAAAATTGTAAGTTTTGCGGTCATGCTCGTTATAAGAGGAGTTCGGCTGGAAAGATGGTTCCAATTAGGATAATGCATTATTTACCTCTTATTATTAGACTGAAGAGGTTTTATGTATCAATGAGCTTTGCCCCACATATGAGATGACATCGTGAATATAGAAAGCCATCGGGTGTCTTGTCTCATCTATCTGATGGGGAAGCATGGAAGTATTTTGATAATGTGTACCCTAACTTTGCTAGAGAGCCTAGAAATGTTAGATTAGGGGTGTGTGCAGATGGTTTTACACCATTCTCTAATTCTGTCATGCCTTATTCTTGCTGGCTGATATTTCTTACTCCAATTAATCTTCCTCCTGAAATGTGTATGACAAGTCCATTCATATTTTTAAGTTGTGTCATTTTGGGTCCTTTCAATCCAAAAAGTTTAATTGATATCTATCTACAATATTGATAGATGAGCTTAAACAATTATGGTTTGAAGGTGTAGTGACATATGGCATATCAACTAAGCAAAATTTTGTTATGCGTGCTTGTTTAATGTGGACTATTAATGATTTTCCTGCATTTGGTATGTTGTCTGGTTGGATGACTGCTGGAAAGCTTGCTTGTCCTTATTGCATGGAGCATAGTAAGACTTTTATCCTAAAGAATGGCAGAAAAAATTCATGGTTTGATTGTTATCGTCAATTCTTGCTAATGGACCACGAGTTCAGAAAGATGAAGCATGCATTCAGGAAAAATAGGGTTGAGAATGATCCTCCACCTCTATCATTGACAGACCATCAAATTTGGAAGAGAGTTTCTCATCTGTCTAAAGTTATAGATTATCCCATCCATTCTAGACTTCTTGGATATAGCGTGATCTTCCACCTCCATCATTGATAGGCCATCAAATTTGGGAGAGATTTTCTCATTTGTCTAAAGTTACTGATTATTCCATATATGAAAGACTTCCTGGATATGACGTTGAACATAATTGGACCAAACAAAGCATATTTTGGGAGTTGTCATATTGGAAGGATAATCTTTTGAGACACAATCTTGATGTGATGCATATTGAGAAAAATTATTTTGAAAATTTGTTCAACACGATGATGGATGTCAAAGGGAAGACAAAAGATATCCCAAGAACTAGACTGGACTTAAAAGAATATTGCAAGAGGAGGGAATTGTAGCTGAAATGGCAAAATTATAAAGCCCAAAGTTAGCTTTTCATCCACAATGGCTGAGAAATGTGAAATATGTGTGTGGGTGCAAAATTTGATGATCTCAGAAGGATATGCTTCAAATTTAGGCAAGCGGGCAGATGTGAATGAAGGGAAATTGATAGGCATAAAAAGTCATGACTGTCATGTATTCATGGAAACTTTAATTCCTATCGCTTTCGCAATTTACCTGAAAGGATATGGAAGCCCATTAAAGAGATAAGTCTTTGTTTTTAAAAATTTATGTACTGATAAGTTATTGAAAAGTAGTTTAGATAGGATGAAGGAAAATATTCCTGTTATTATTACAAAACTGGAGGAAGTCTTTCTATGTGGCTTCTTCGAAATAATGGAGCATCTTCCGATCTATCTTATGAAAGAAACCCGTCTTGGTGGTCCTGTTCATACACAGTGAATACATCCACCAAACTTGGTATCAGAGCCCAGAGTTCGAGTGTACTAGGGAGTCTATGTAGCCGTGTCTAGTAGAGTCTTGTTTATGGGTGTGTTATGCACTACACTTCATAAAAAGAGGGTAATTAAATCTTTGTATAATCTAATCATTCGTTAATATATTTGCATGCTTACATGTATATAGAGAAAAATTGGAGGCTGTAAATGATCAATCAAGCAGAGGGGATAGATTGAAGGGTCAATTATGCAAGCTCATATTGCCAAAGAAACTGGTGATGTTTACTCCTTTTACTTTGGGGATGAAGTCCATTGTAGGAGTAATAGGCCAACTCGCAATGATGAGGGTGATAGCGATCCTATGTTTCCACCTATTTTAATTTTTAATCAAAGTGGACGAAGATCTAAAAGGTGTGGAAGACGAAGCCTCACTAGTATGGAATATCAATCAGCTACGACCCATATTTTACTTAATGTGTTATACCCTATGAAATTACTAAAACGCCGCTAAAATTAGTCATCCACACAATGTATCTTCCCAAGCTCTGATGGAAAATCCGAGACCAGATTTATGATCAGTGCAAAAAATTGAGTCAAAAAATAGTCTCGACTCAACTTTATCGCGCAAAAATGTGAATTATAATTTTAAAGTGAGCTTAAAATAGTGAGGATTCCGTTACCCTTCTACGACGCAGAGAGAACATAGAACCACACTTTGTTTTTTTTAAAAAATTTGATGGAAATTGAAATTTCGCGAAAAATGTATATTTACACTAGTGCACGTCGCGCACTAGTGGATGGGGATGACATTTTTTTCATTTAATTTGGGAAGGACAATTTCATTTTTTTTGACATATTTTTATATTCTCAAATAAGTTTTTAAGACGTTTTTCGTACAAAAGGGTTTAGACCCATTATTTTCAAAGCTTCTTTACACTAAGTTAGAGAGAAGAAGAAGAGGAGAGTCAAGCAAGGGTTTCAAAAATCTTCCAAAGTTCTTCAAAGAATTTTCATTCCCAATGTCGAGTTAAGATAATAAGTTAATGTCTAAAAGCTTTGATTTATGAATTCTTGAAGGTTCTTGAGTAATTTCTTTAAGTTCTTGATTGACTATAAATTCTTGAATAATTGCTTAAATTCTTGTACACTATTTTGAATTCATGTTTTAAATTCCTTAACCCATAAATTTTATATCATGAATTGATGATCGTCATGTTTAAGTTTACTGTATATTTATTTCATTATGTGATTATGATTTAACCTTTAGAATTCCTCTCTATAAAGATTTGAATAATGAATTTAGAGGACGTCTAGAGCCTTGAATGCTTAAAAATGATAATTGATTGAGTATGAGTCCTAAGTTGAGTGTGTTGATGACTGTGATAGCTGAAATCTTTATTGATAGAGTTGAACGGGTAAAAATTCCCCTAGATTGGGTAGAAAATCTTGCCCGTAGAGATTGAGTGATGAGAGTTCTTGATGGATTGATAGACTTATGAGCAAATTGAGTCCTGGGAGGAGTATTAGCACCAAAATGGGTAAGAGTGTGTCCCACTCGAAACCATTAACTACGTGACCAGCATAGGAGAGGATTGGACCATGAAAGCAGATGTTTTCTTTGTCCCAAAAGAGGACTTGACAGACTTTTGGATCCATTGACAGACTCGTCCTTGACCTTGGCAAGGTACTGGACAGATGTGGCAACAACATCTCTTCGTTGTATCAGTACCGGCTCATAAATAATGGTTGTCAATTATAGAAACTCCTAGATATATTTCATGATGATAGAACTCCGATATGATGAGAAGGTTTGATGCTTGATAGCTAGTGTGGGGATAGAGTCTTGTCTCTCATACCAGAGGTGAGGCTGAGTGATTGCTGAGTGTCAATTATACTATTTTTTTCTTAGCCCATTTTACATATAGTACATTTCACGTACTAACGCCCCTCTGACGCTGCATCATTTTATGATGTAGATTCGATAGATCGAGGACTTCAACAGCCCGATTATTGAGGTTCAGAGTTCTTCATTCCTGACAGTGGTGAGTCCTCCCTAGTATTTGGAGGATATTTATTTTTTTGAGTGGATGGTCTGTTACTTAGTAGTTGGTAGCCATGTCCTGTCATAGTACGGTCTTAGATTACAGTATAGAGGCTTCATAGACATAGATGTAGTTGTTGATGTTGATGTTGATGTCGAGGGTTCTTTTCCCTCATACTTCTTTTCTTTATATTGATATTTTCGTTATCTATTCTTCTTTCTAGTGATAGACTAATGTTGATAGTATAAGCCCACTGATAGGATAACACTTATATTTATTATATCATTTCTTTTCCGTTGATGAATTGATTGAATGATGGCAAAGTAACTGAGTGGTCCACTTGGGGGCTAGCAATAGTCTCCGAGTGCCAATCACATCTAGGGTAACCTCTCGGGGTGTGACAAACTTGGTATCAGAGCCCAGAGTTCGAGTGTACTAGGGAGTCTATGTAGCCGTGTCTAGTAGAGTCTTGTTTATGGGTGTGTTATGCACTACACTTCATAAAAAGAGGCTATAGGACATTAGGAAGTGTTACCTTTCTTGTATAATCTGAGATCGTGCTATAGAGTTAACTTATGAATTTTTTCTTTTAACTCGTGTGCGTTACACTTTCAAAAAATACTGCCTAAGAAAACAGTCGCTCAAAGAGATGCCCCAGCTCCTGTTACTGAGAATACCTAACTGGAGGCTTCGGTTCAGACTGAGATGAGGAGACAAGGATGCCCTGCTAAGACTGCTGAGGTTCCTCAGGCACCCCCTGCTCAGCCCTAGCTAGCTCCCACTACTGAGGCAGAATTCAGAGGAGCCATCACCACGCTGACTTAGTTAGTGGCCTCCCAGGGAAATAACCATGGTTCTAAGGCTCCTATTCTTGCTCATAGGAGCGCTCAGCTGCAACCGGCTTAGGGACTTATTGAGGATGAACCCACCAATATATACAGGATCGAAGGTAGAGGAGGACCTGCGAAACTTCATTGATAAGATGTACAAAGTTTTAAGGGCCATGCATGCTACCGAGATTGAGGGAGTTGAGCTGGCATCCTACCAGCTAAAAGACGTGGCTAATGTGTGGTACACTCAGTGGGAGGAGAGTAGAGGTAAGAATGTGGAGCCTGCAGCATAGGATGAGTTTGAAACTGCCTTTCTTGATCACTTCTTTCCACTAGAGTTGAGGGAAACGATGGTGGATGAGTTCGTGAATTTGAAGCAGGGAGGGATGACTGTGAAGGAGTACAACCTTAAGTTTACCAAATTTTCAAGGTATGCTCCTGAGATGGTGAAAGATATGACACAGAAGATGAGCAGATTTGTGTCTGGGAAGATGAGGAGATTTGTGTCTGGCTTAGGTAGACATGTGAAGAGAGAGTGTAAGGCTGCCTTGTTGATTCCGGGTATGGACATCTCCAGACTGATGGTGTATACTCAACAAACAAAAGAAGATAAGAGGAGGGATAAGGAAAAACATCTGAGCAGGAAAGCAAAGTCAGCAGGACATGAATCTAACCCGCAGAGGTAGAACAAAGGTGACAAATCTTATTTCCAGAAAAGATCATCACATCCCGCACCATCTATAGCCAGTGTGCCCGTACAACCAACCAGGCATGATTATAAATCTCAGGGTCATCAAAATTTAGGGCCCCAGGTGCTCAATCTGAGGCCAGTGTGACTCAGGGTATACGGGGAAAGCCACCCTGCAGCAAGTGTAGTAAGCTTCATCTGGGTGAGTGTCATCTGGGCTAGGATGTGTGTTATGCTTGTGGTTAGGCTGGTCATTTCAGGTATGAGTGCCCAAAGAGGAGGTGCAGTGAGGGGAGCAGCAGAGCTCAGTCTTCGTCAGCACCTCCAGCAGGTAACCAACAGAGGAGTGCTATTACTATGGGTATAGGAGGCGGGACAAGCCATCTTTATGCTATGGGTAAGCTTCAGGAGCAGGAGGCTGCAG
Source organism: Solanum virginianum (assembly GCA_000787875.1). Taxonomy (NCBI): domain Eukaryota; kingdom Viridiplantae; phylum Streptophyta; class Magnoliopsida; order Solanales; family Solanaceae; genus Solanum; species Solanum virginianum. Next base: position 75,590 of record DF361349.1, on the reverse strand, counting down.
CAGATGTTGTGACGGGTATGCTTTGTGTCTTTGCTTATGATTGCTATGCATTGATTGATCCGGGTGCCACCTTATCTTTCGTATCTCCTTATATGGCTAGAAAGTTTGGTATTCTTCTTGAGTGTTTACTTGATCCCTTTTTTGTCTCTATTCCTACTGGAGTGTTTATATTAACTGGGAAAGTTTATAGGGATTATGTGGTGTCTATCCATCCTAAAGACAAATTAGCTGATTTGGTAGAGTTGGAGATGGTTGACTTCGATATGATAATGGGCATAGATTGGCCCCACTCTTGAGTCAGTCCCGATAGTGAATGAGTTTCCCGAGGTCTTTCCTGGTGATCTCCCCAGTGTCCCTCCTGATAGGGATATTGAATTTGGGATTGATGTTCTTCCCGAAACCAAACCTATCTTAATTCCACCCTATAGAATGGCCCCCGTAGAGTTGAAAGAATTGAAAGAGCAATTGAAAGACTTGTTAGAGAAAGATTTCATAAGGCCTAGTGTCTCACCTTGGGGTGCTCCTATCCTATTCATGCATAAGAAAGATGGGTCTTTAAGGATATGTATAGACTACCGACAGTTGAACAAGGTCACCATAAAGAATAAGTAACCTCTTCCTAGGATATATGATCTCTTTGACCAGCTTCAGGGTGCTACTTGTTTCTCTAAGGTAGATCTCAGATTGGGTTACCATAAGTTGAGGGTGAGGGAAAGTGACATTCCTAAGACAACCTTTAGGACATGGTATGGCCAGTTTTAGTTCTTGGTCATGCCCTTCGAGTTGACAAATGCACCCGCAGCCTTCATAGACTTGATAAACAGGGTATACAAACCATAACTTAATAAGTACTTCAAAGGATTTTCATTCCCAATGTCGAGTTAAGATAATAAGTTCATGTCTAAAAACTTTGATTTATGAATTCTTGAAGGTTCTTAAGTAATTTCTTTAAGTTCTTGATTGACTATAAATTGTTGAATAATCGCTTTAATTCTTGTACACTATTTTGAATTCATGTTTTAAATTCCTTAACCCATAAATTTTATATCATGAATTGATGATCAACATGTTTAAAGTTTACTGTATATTTATTTCATTATGTGATTATGAATAATGAATTTAGGGGGACGTCTAGAGCCTTGAATGCTTAAAAATGATGATTGATTGAGTATGAGTTCTGAGTTGGGTGTGTTGATGCCTGTGATAGCTGAAATCTTTATTGATAGAGTTGAATGGGTAAAACATTCCCCTAGATTAGGTAGAAAATCTTGCCTGTATAGATTGAGTGATGAGAGTTCTTGATAGATTGATAGACTTATGAGCAAATTGAGTCCTGGGAGGAATATTAGCACCGAAATAGGTAAGAGTGTGTCCCACTCGAAACCATTAACTATGTGGCCAGCGTAGGAGAGGATTGGACCGTGAAAGCAAATGTTTTCTTTGTCCTAAAAGAGGACTTGATAGACTTTTGGATCCATTGATAGACTCGTCCTTTACCTCGGCAAGGTACTGGATAGATGTGGCAATAACATCTCTTCGTTGTATCAGTACCGGCTCATAGATAGTGGTTGTCGGTTATAGAAACTCCTAGATATATTTCATGATCGTAGAACCTTTATATGATGAGACGGTTTGATGCTTGATATCTAGTGTGGGGATAGAGTCTTGTCTCTCATACCAGAGGTGAGGCTGAGTGATTGCTGAGTGTCAATTATACTATTTTCTTTTTCTTAGCCCATTTTACATACAGTACATTCCACGTACTAATGCCCCTCTGACGCTGCATCATTTTATGATGTAGATTCGATAGATTGAGGACTTCAGCAGCCTGATTGTTGAGGTTCAAAGTTCTTCATTCCTGACAGTGGTGAGTCCTCCTTAGCATTTAGAGGATATTTATTTTTTTGAGTGGATGGTCTGTTACTTAGTAGTTGGTAGCCATGTCCTCTCATGGTACGGTCTTAGATTACAGTATAGAGGCTTCATAGACATAGACATAGTTGTTGATGTTGATGTTGATGTTGAGGGTTCTTTTCCCTCATACTTCTTTTCTTTATATTGATATTTTTATTATCTATTCTTCTTTCTTGTGATAGACTAATATTGATAGTATAAGCCCACTGATAGGATAAAACTTATATTTATTATATCATTCCTTTTCCGCTGATGAATTGACTAAACGATGGCAAAGAGACTGAGTGGTCCACTTGGGGGCTAGCAATAGCCTCCGAGTGCCAATCACATCTAGGGTACCCTCTCGGGGTGTGACAAACTTGGCATCAAAGCCCAGAGTTCGAGTATACTAGGGAGTCTATGTAGCCGTGTCTACTAAAGTCTTGTTTGTGGGTGTGTTATGCACCATACTTTATAAATAGGAGGCTATAGGACATTAGGAAGTGTTACCCTTCTTGTATGATCTGAGATCGTGCTATAGAGTTAACTTGTGAATTTTTGCTTTAACTCGTGTGCGTTACGCTTTCAAAAAATACCGCCTAAGAAAACAGTCGCTCAAAGAGATGCCCCAGCTCCCGTTGCTGAGAACACCCAACTGGAGGATCTGGTTCAAACTGAGATAAGGAGACGAGGATGCCCTGCTAAGACTGCTTAGGTTCCTCAGGCACCCCCTGCTCAGCCTCAGCCAGCTCCCATTACTAAGGCAGAATTCATTGGAGCCATCACCACGCTGACTTAGTTGTGGCCTCCCAGGGAAATAACCATGGTTCTAAGGCTCCTATTCTAGCTCATAGGAGCATTCAGCTGCAACCGGCTTAGGGACTTTTTGAGGATGAACCCACCAATATATACGGGATCGAAGGTAGAGGAGAACCTGCAGAACTTCATTGATAAGATGTACAAAGTTCTAAGGGCCATGCATGCTACCGAGATTGAGGGAGTTGAGCTAGCATCCTACCAACTAAAAGACATGGCTAATGTGTGGTACACTCAGTGGGAGGAGAGTAGAGGTAAGAATGCGGAGCCTGCAGCATAGGATGAGTTTGAAGCTGCCTTTCTTGATCACTTCTTTCCACTAGAGATGAGGGAAACGATGGTGGATGAGTTCATGAATTTGAAGCAGGGAGGGATGACTGTGAAGGAGTACAACCTTAAGTTTACCAAATTGTCAAGGTATGCTCCTGAGATGGTGAAAGATATGACACAGAAGATGAGCAGATTTGTGTCTGGGAAGATGAGGAGATTTGTGTCTGGCTTAGGTAGAAATGTGAAGAGAGAGTGTATGGCTGCCTTGTTGATTCCGGGTATGGACATCTCCAGACTGATGGTGTATACTCAACAAACAAAAGAAGATAAGAGGAGGGATAAGGAAAAACATCTGAGCAGGAAAGCAAAGTCAGCAGGACATGAATCTAACCCGCAGAGGTAGAACAAAGGTGACAAATCTTATTTCCAGAAAAGATCATCACATCCCACACCATCTATAGCCAGTGCGCCCGTGTAACCAACCAGGCATGATTAGAAATCTCAAGGTCATCAAAATTTCAGGGCCCCAGGCGCTCAATCTGAGGCCAGTGTGACTCAGGGTATACGGGGAAAGCCACCCTGCAGCACGTGTGGTAAGCTTCATCTGGGTGAGTGTCGTATGGGCAAGGATGTGTGTTATACTTGTGGTTAGGCTGGTCATTTTAGCTATGAGTACCCAAAGAGGAGGTGTGGTGAGGGGAGCAGCAGAGCTCAGTCTTCGTTAGCACCTCCAGCCGGTAACCAACAGAGGAGTGCTATTACTATGGGTATAGGAGGCGGGACAAGCCATCTTTATGCTATGGGTAAGCGTCAGGAGTAGGAGGCTGCAACAGATGTTATGATGGTTATGCTTTTTGTCTTTGCTTATGATTGCTATGCATTGATTGACCCGGGTGCCACCTTATCTTTCGTATCTCCTTATATGGCTAGAATTTTCGTATTCTTCTTGAGTGTTTTCTTGACTCCTTTTTTGTCTCTATTCCTACTGGAGTGTTTATCTTAACTGAGAAAGTTTATAGGGGTTATATGGTGTCTATCCATCATAAAGACAAATTAGCTGATTTGGTAGAGTTGGAGATGGTTGACTTCGATGCGATAATGGGCATGGATTGGCTTCATGCCTGTTATGCTTCTGTTGACTGTAAAACCCAGATGGTAAGGTTCTAATTTCCTAATGAGCCTGTCTTAGAGTGGAAAGGGAGTTCTGTTTCCCCTAAGGGTAAATTCATATCCTATCTTAGAGCTCGAAAGTTGATATCTAAGGGTTGTATCTACTACCTCGTGCAAGTGAAGTCTGATAATGTTGAGTCTCCCACTCTTGAGTCAGTCCCGATAATGAATGAGTTTCCCGGATCTCTTTGACCAGCTTCAAGGTGCTATTTGTTTCTCTAAGATAGATCTCAAATTGGGTTACCATAAGTTGAGGGTGAGGGAAAGTGACATTCCTAAGACAGCCTTTAGGACATGGTATGGCCATTTTGAGTTCTTGGTCATGTCCTTCGAGTTGACAAATGCACCCGCAACCTTCATAGACTTGATAAACAGGGTATTTAGACCATAACTCAACATGTTCATGATCGTGTTTATCGATGACATTCTGGTATATTCGAGGAATGAGGAGGAACATGCAAATCACCTTAGAGTGGTTTTGCAAACACTCAAAGATCATGAGTTGTATGCAAAATTCTCCAAGTGTGAGTTTTGGCTCAAGTTAATGGCCTTCTTGGGCCATGTTGTTTTGGGAGATGGTATTAGGGTGAATACATAGAAGATTGAGCATATGAAGAAGTTCCAGTCCAGATTCTTGACCGACAGGTTTGCAAGCTGAGAAATAAAGAGATAGCCTCCGTTAAAGTCCTATAGAGGAGGTGGTTAAGAACTGGCCAAGACCAACTTCTCAAACAAAAATAAGAAGTTTCTTGGGTTTGTCCGGGTACTGTCACAGATTTGTGGAGGACGTCTCTTCTTTGTCAGACCCTTTGACAAAGCTGACTCAGAAAAAGGCCAAGTTTCAGTGGTCTGAGGCATGTGAAAGAGTTTTCAGGAGTTGAAGACTAAATTGACTACAACACCTGTGTTGACTTTTCCAGATGGGACGGGTGACTTTGTGATATAATGTGATGCATCCAGAGTGGTTTTGGGCTGTGTACTTATGCAAAGAGGGAAGGTGATAGCTTATGCTTCTAGAAAACTTAAGGTCCATGAGAAGAATTATTCCACTCATGATCTTGAGTTGGTAGCAGTGGTGTTTGCAATTAAAATCTAGCATCACTATCTGTATGGAGTGAATGTGGATGTATTCACTGACCATAAGAGCTTGCAGTACGTGTTCAGTCAGAAAAAGCTCAACCTGCGACAGAGAAAGTGGCTGGAGCTACTCAAGGATTATGATATGAGCATCCTCTACCACCCAGGTAAGGCTATCGTTGTTGCTGATGCTCTTAGTTGGATGTCTATGGGTAGCACTGCCCATATGGAAGAGGGGAATAGCGAATTAGCCAAGGAAGTGCATAGATTGGTTCGATCGGGAGTACAACTTGAGGAGAACAACAAAGGCGGGGTTAATGTTCAGAATGGTTCTACTTCATCCATAGTGTCTGAGGTGAAGGAGAAGCAAGACCAAGACCCTGTCTTACTCCAATTGAAAGAAGCGGTTCACAAGCAAAAGGTAATGATCTTCTCTAAAGGGGGAGATGGGGTATTGAGATATCAAGGGAGATTGTGTGTACCTGATGTTGATGGTGTTTGAGACTGAATAATGGCCAAAGCTTATAGCACAAGGTATTTCATTCATCCTGGCTCCACTAAGATGTACCACAACTTGAGGGAAGTCTATTGGTGGAATAGAATGAAGAAAGATATTGCTGAATTCATTCCAAATGTCCTAATTTCCAACGAGTTAAGGTTGAACATCAGAAACCTTGTGGGTTAGCTCAAAATTTTGAAATTTTAGAATGGAAATGGGAGGTGATTAACATGGACTTCATTACCAGCTAACCAAGATCCAGAAAGTAACATGATTCAATGTGGGTGATTGTAGACATGATAACGAAATCAGCCTACTTTTTTAAGGTTAAGACAACTTATACGGCTGAGGAGTATGCCCAACTATATATTCGAGAGATCGTGAGGTTGCATGGGGTTCTCTTGTCCATTATCTTAGACAAATGAGCTCAATTCACCTCTCAATTTTGGAGATCTTTCCCGAAGGGATTGGGTACGAAGGTGAATTTGAGTACCGCTTTCTACCCTCAGACAAACGGGCAGGTAGAGTGCACTATTCATACTTTGGAGGATATGCTGAGGGCATGTGTTATTGACTTCAAAGGAAACTGGGATGATCATTTGCCATTAATTGATTTTGCGTATAATAATAGCTACCATGCTAGCATTCAGATGGCCCCATATGAGCCATTGTATGGGAGGAGGTGTAGATCTCCGATTGGTTAGTTCGAGGTGGGTGAAGCTGAGATGATTGGGCCTGACCTCGTACACCAGTCTATGGAGAAGGTAAAAGTCATCCGCGAAAGGTCGAAGACAGTTCAGAGTCACCAGATATCATATACAGATGTGAGAAGAAGGGACTTGGAGTTCGAGATAGATGATTGGGCGTACTTGAAAGTGTCACCCATGAAGGGTGTCATGAGATTTTGTAAGAAGGGGAAGCTGAGTCCCCGTTACATCGGGCCATACCAAATTGTAAGAAGGATTGGAAAGGTTGCTTATGAGTTATACTCACCTTCTGAGCTAGATGGAGTTCACCCGGTGTTCCACGTATCTATGTTAAGGAAGTGTCTGGGGGATCCAGCCTTAGCGATTTCGGTGCAGAATACGGATGTGAAAGACAGCTTAGCATATGAAGAAGTTCCAGTCCAGATTCTTGACCGACAGGTTTGCAAGCTGAGAAATAAAGAGATAGCCTCCGTTAAAGTCCTATAGAGGAATCAATTTGTTGAGGAAGCAACATAAGAAGCTGAGGAAGCAATGAAGCTCAAACACCCACATCTATTTATGCCAAGTGATGATGACGTTGAACGTAAACATTCTTACTCTTACCAATTCCAAATATTCCTTTTCATTAAGTGATGCCTTGTGTTATTCTACCCTGAGTCTAAGACAGAGATAAATGGATGATGGATAGTGAGAGTTTGAGTGTTCCCAAATGAGGAATAAGATGAATTCTGAGGTTATTCGAGTCCCCGTTCGACCTTTACTCATCATTTGAGGATGAATAATTCTAAGGGGGAGATGATGTAACACCTTGTAAAATTACTAAAATGCCCCTAAACTCGATTATGCGCACAACGTATATTTCCTAGCTCTAATGGACAA
>DF361349.1:54090-68219 GCA_000787875.1 Solanum virginianum | reverse complement strand
CTAATGGAAAATCCGAGATCGGATTTGTGATCAGTGCGACATTTTGAGTTGGAAAATGGTCTCAACTTGACTTTATCACGCAAAAATGTGAATTATAATTTTTAAAGTGAGCTTAAAACAGTGAGATTCTATGCCCCTTCCGTGAACTGGAGAGGACGCAGAACCACACTTTAATTTTTTTCAAAAATTTGACGGAAATCAAAATTTTTGAAAAAGTGTATATTTACACTAGTGCGCGTCGCGCACTAGTTGTGATGACCCATCCAAATTCCACCCGAGAATGCCTTAAAAATGTCCATAATCTTGGTAGAACAAGCAGGAAGGTTTTAGAATGGCCTAGAACACTATAGAATACTATAGAGTACTGTAGCAACGGCTAGTGTACTATAGCAATGGGCAGAGTACTGTAGCAATGTGCAGAGTACTGTAGTAACGACTAGGGTACTGTAGCAACAGTCCGTTTTGGAGGTGGAGTTGTATATATACCCTTTCTTAGCATTCATTTTGGAATATCCAGAAATCCAGAAAATAAGTAGCAAGTAAGCCTTGTAAAGAGTTCTCTCTAATACAAGGTCTTTTCTTTGTTCCTCAAAATCTTCCTAGTTCCTTTATAGTCTTTTGCTTAGTCTTTCAAAGTTCTGCTAAGCATTAGAGTCAGGCTGACTAGCAACTTGAGCGTTAAAACTTTGCTAGGCCACACGGTACATTGGAATTACTACCAGGTATGTGACAGTTGGTATTACAGCCAAGGTTCGAATACCATCGGAACATCAAGAGGAATGGAAGGCAAAAGCGAGACCACCCAAGTCGGTAGGGAGAAATCAAAGGGCCAGAGGTCTCGATCCAGGGATGCCGTGGTGGAGTTTGAGACACGACTAGCCAAGGTGGAGTTGGCCATAGTCAACGGGCAGGAGAAGTTTGAGGAGGCCGACCAGAAGTTCGAGGAGGTCTAACAAGGCCTAGACGGATTGTGAGAGGAGATGCGATCTGCCATGAACCAAGTCCTGGCCTAATGCCTTGATAGCGTAAAAACCAGGGAGGAGACACATAAGACAGAGATTTCTTCAATGCGGGAAGAGCTAGGGAGGCTTTTGCGCAAGCTGGAGAATACTGAGGAGGAACTTAGCCTGTGCAAGAGGGCTCTTGCCCAAGGGAATCCATCTACGTCCGAGGTACGGACTGCCCCTTCCAAGTTAGATATTCCCCTACCCAAGTATTTCAAAGGGTCAAGGAATGCGAAAGAGCTAGATAACTTCATTTGGAGCATGGACCAATACTTTAGGGCACTCACCATGATCGACGAAGCCCTAAAGTTTGATATGGCCAGTCTCTATCTCGAGTACACCACGATGGTATGGTGGAGAAGGAGATAGGGTGACATTGAAAAAGGCACTTACTCTATTAGCACCTGGACAGAGTTCATGGCAGAACTCAAGAAGCAGTTCTACCCCAGTAATATGGAAGAAGAGGCTCGTGGCAAGCTGAGGCGACTGCAGCACAAGGGAAGCATATGGGAGTACATAAAGGAGTTTACTGAGGTACTTCTTGAGATCCCTGACTATCCTGATAAGGAAGCTTTCTTTGCCGGGAAGCATATGGGAGTACATAAAGGAGATTACTGAGGTACTTCTTGAGATCCCTGACTATCCTGATAAGGAAGCTTTCTTTGCCTTCATAGATGGTCTACAATAGTGGGCCAGGCTTGAGATCCAGAAATGAGGGGCTCAAGACTTGACCACTGCTATCTCTATTGTTGAGTTCCTTATTGAGTTTAGGAAAGTGGAGAAACCTAAACCAAAGGACAAGGGCGGCAAGGGAAAGAGTGGGGGAGACCCATATCATAGTAAAGTGATAGCAGAGAAAGCAAAGGGATCTAAGGAGCACCAGACCAGAGAAAGACCCCCGATTAGCTGCTTTTTTTGTGAAGGGCCACACAAGGCGAGGGAATGCCCCAAAAAGAGCAAACTCTCGGCCTTGATCAAGGAGCGCGAGCAAGAAGAAGCGAAGATAGAGGCTCTACGACTCCTCAGTGCAACTAAGGCAAAGGTAGAGATGCCCAAGAACGAAAAGAAGGGGAGGTTGTTTGTTGAAGCCAAGATCGGAGGACATACCGTGAAGGCATTAGTTGACACGGGAGCCGACAACAACTTTCTCACCCTGCAGGAGGCCAAGAAGATAGGCATCCAATATGAGAAGGGATGTGGTTGGCTTAAGGGAGTAAATTTTGCACTAACAGAGACATTTAGAGTTACCAGGAACGTAAAGGTTAGCTTGGGAAACTGGTACAACCACATCAACTTCTCTATTATGACCATGGACGATTATCCACTTGTCTTGGGTATTGAGTTCATGGACCAGGTCAAAGCCATTACAATTCTCTTTGCAGACTCACTGTGTATCTTAGAGGAAGGTAACGCCCATTTAGTTCCACTAGAGCAAGAAACCCAACTCCAAGAGAAGCATATCTCAGCCATACAACTCGCCAAAGGGGTCAAGAAGGAGGAGCCAACCTACCTCGTAGCCTTGAAGGAAGAAGCAGTTGCACCTCCAACCAAAAATCTACCAAACAGAGTCCAGCATGTCTTGGAGAGGTTTTGAGACATGATGCCGCCCAAACTGCCGAAGAGGTTACAACTAAAGAGGGAGGTGAATGACAAGATAGAGCTAGTACCAGGTGCCACCCCGCCTGCGGTAGTGCCATACCACATGGCTCTTTCGGAGTTTGAAGAATTACGGAGGTAGTTGATGGACATTGGCTACATTCGTCCATCAAAAGCACCATATGGAGGCCCAATTTTGTTTCAGAGGAAGCATGACGAATCATTCCAGTAATGCATCGACTACCAGGCGCTCAACAAGATCACGGTGAAGAACAAGTCACCTATCCCACTCATTGCCAATCTTTTTGATCAACTTAGTCAAGCTCAGTGGTTTTCCAAGTTGGATCTATGGTCTAGCTACTACCAAGTAAGAATTGCCAAGGGGGATGAACCGAAGACCATATGCGTCACCCGATACGGTTCATATGAATTCCTGGTGATGCCCTTTGGACTCATGAATGTGCCAGCAATGTTTTGCACCCTCATAAACCGTGTTCTGCAGCCGTTCCTGGATAAGTTCATGGTGGTGTACTTGGATTACATGGTCATATACATCAACACTTTAGAAGATCATGTAAATCATCTCTGACAAATCTTCCAAGTACTTCAGGAAAATGAGCTGTATGTCAAGAAGGAGAAGTGGACATTTGCTCAATGGGAAGTTACCTTCTTGGGACACATTATCGAAAAAGGCAAATTATGGATGGACGGGTCCAAGGTCAGAGCCATACAGGAATGAAAGCCACCAAGGATGGTTCCTAAACTTCGATCTTTCCTTGGATTGGCCAACTATTACCGAAAGTTCATCAAAGGCTATTCTACTATAGTCGTCCCCCCCATAAACATGCTGAAGAAGAACTGGACTTGGAGCTGGGGCGAGAGGTGCCAAACAGGATTTGAGGAGCTGAAGGAAGCTGTGATCCAAGAGCTGGTGTTGGTCTTGCCCGACCATACCAAACTATACGAGGTACAAACAGATGCCTCAAATTTTACCTTAGGAGGAGTCCTTATGCAAGAAGGACATCCACTAGCTTACGAGAGCCGTAAGCTTAATGATGCGGAGAAACGCTACATGATCCAGGAGAAGGAGATGACCGCTATAGTACATTGCCTCAGAACATAGAGACATTATCTGCTGGGAACCAAGTTTGTAATAAAGATAGATAATGTTGCCATAAGTTACTTCCTTAAGCAAAAAAAGCTGATGCTGAAGCAAGTCAGGTGGCAGGCCTTCTTAGCTGAGTTTGACTTCGTGATGGAGTACAAACTACGCAAGGAGAACATTGTGGCTGATGCATTGAGCAGAAAGGCCAAACTTGCTTCCATCACTAGCCCAAGTTTTCCTCTGGTCAACTATATAAAGAAAGGGTTAGAGCAAGACCCACAAGCCAAGAATTTATTGAGCCTGGCAAATCAGGGGAAGACGCGCCAGTTCTGGCTTGAGGATGGGGTGCTCATCACCAAGGGAACCCGGGTGTATGTGCCAAAATTAGGAGGCTTAAGAAAGAAAATCATCAAGGAGTACCATGATTCGAGGTATCCAGGTCACCCTGGAGTACGAAGGACTATGGCACTCGTCAAACGAACTTACTATTGGCCCCAAATGAGGGATGATGTTGAGCTCTACGTAAAGATTTGTCTTGTGTGCCAGTAAGACAAAGTGGAACAACGTCCCACTACCAATCTATTGGATCTATTGCCTATTGCGGAGAAACCATGGGAGTGTATTTCCATGGACTTCATCACATGCATGGTCTATTGGAGCCATTGCCTATTGCGGAGAAACCATGGGAGTGTATTTCCATGGACTTCATCACATGCTTGCCGAAATCAGAGGGGTGCAGCAACATTATGGTCGTCGTGGACAAATTCAGTAAGTACAGAGTATTCATATCAATCCCGATGAAGTTTAATACTGAGGATCCTGCTAGATTATTCTTCAAACATGTGGTGAAATATTAGGGCATACCAAAGACCATCATCAGCCACAGGGACACCCGTTTCACAGGGAGATTCTGGATGGAGCTCTTCAAAATCCTGGGGTTCGAGCTCAATTTTTCCACAAGCTTTCACCCATAGACGGATGGCCAAACTGAGAGGGTGAATGCTTTGTTGAAGCTATATTTGTGGCACTATGTTAGTGCTAACCAGAAGGATTGGGCCAAACTTCTGGATATCGTCCAGTTTTCTTACAATCTGCAGAAAAGTGAGTTGACTGGGGCGAGTCCATTCGAGCTAGCAATGGGGCAGCAACCAATGACACTACAAACTATGACCATTGGTTATAAAGGTCCAAATCCTTTAGCCTATAAATTTGCCAAGGGAAGGCATGAAAAGGCAGACTTGGCAAAGGCGTACTTAGCAAAGGCCGCACAGAAAATGAAGAAGTGGGCCGATGCTAAAAGGCATCACTTGGAGTTCGAGAAAGGAGACTTAGTAATGGTAAAACTCCTTCCTCACCAAAGCATATGATTGGCCAAGGTACACAAAGGGCTAGTAAGATGCTATAAGGGGCCATTTCCCATGAAAAAACACATTGGAAAGCTAGCCTATTGCTTGACCCTACCCTCGCACTTAGAGACGTATCATGTCTTCCACATGAGCCTACTGAAGCCATACTATCAAGATGAGTATGATCCAAACTAGGGAGAGTAAAAAAGAGCACCTACAACCATCATCGTAGTGCTAGAGCGAGAAGTGGAAGAGATTCTTACTCACCGAGTCGTTCCCAGATGAGGGAGTCACCCCAGCCACACAAAATACTTTGTAAAATGGAAGGGATCTCCCGACAGTGAAGCAAGCTGAGAACATGAACTCACGTTGTGGGACTACTAGGATCTTATCAAGGCCTACAAGGAGGATGTGCCGAGGACATCGCCAGGTTAAGTGAGGGAGAATGTGATGAGCCATCCAAATTTTGCCTGAGAATGCCTTAAAAATATCCATAATCTTGGTATAACAAGCAAGAAGGTTCTAGAACGGCCTAGAACACTGTAGAGTACTATAGAAACGACTAGTGTATTGTAGCAACGGGCAGAGTACTGTAGCAACGACTAAGTACTGTAGCAATAGTCCATTTTGGAGGTGGAGTTATATATATACCCCTCCTTAGCATTCATTTTGGAACATCTAGAAATCCAAAAAACAAGTAGCAAGTAAGCCTCGTAAATAGTTCTCTCTAATACAAGTTCTTTTCTTTGTTCCTTAAAATCTTCCTAGTTCCTTCATAGTCTTTTGCTTAGTCTTTTAAAGTTCTGCTAAGCATTAGAGTCAGGCTGACTAGCAACTTGAGTGTTAAAAGTTTGCTAGGTCACACGGTATATTGGAATTATGACCAGGTACGTGACATAGTATATGAGGAAGGCAATTTTTTTCATTTAGTTCGGGAAGGGCAATTTCATCCTTCCTGACATATTTTTATATCCCCAGGTCAGTTTTTAAGATGTTTTTCATACAAAAGGGTTTAGATCCATTATTTCCAAAGCTTTCTTACGCTAAGTTAGAGAGAAGAAGAGGAGAGTCAAGCAAGGGTTTAAAAAATCTTCCAAAGTTCTTCAAAGGATTTTTATTCCCAGGTATGTAAAGGCTATCCAAAAGCATGAGATTGATCTCCCATGTGCCAATGTTGAGTTAAGAAAATATGCTCATGTCTAAAAGATTTGATTTATGAATTCTTGAAGGTTCTTGAGTAATTTCTTTAAGTTCTTGATTGACTAGTTTAAATTCTTGAATAATTGCTTAAATTCTTGTACACTATTTTGAATTCATGTTTTAAATTCCTTAACCCATAAATTTTATATCATAAACTGATGATCATCATATTTAAAGTTTACTATATATTTATTTCATTATGTGATTGTGATTTAACCTTTAGAATTCCTCTCTATAAAGACTTGAATAATAAATTTAGGGGGACATTTAGACCCTTGAATGCTTAAAAATGATGATTGATTGAGTATGAGTCCTAAGTTGAGTGTGTTGATGACTGTGATAGATGAAATCTTTATTGATAGAGTTGAATGGGTAAATATTCCCCTAGACTGGGTAGAAAATCTTTCCCGTAGAGATTGGGTGATGAGAGTTCTTGATGGATTGATAGACTTATGAGAAAATTGAGTCCTGGGAGGAGTATTAGCACTAAAATAGGTAAGAGTGTGTCCCACTCGAACCCATTAACTACGTGGCCAATGTAAGAGAGGATTGGACTATGAAAGCAGATGTTTCCTTTGTCCCAAAAAAGGGCTTGATAGATTTTGAATCCATTGACAGACTCGTCCTTTACCCCGACAAGGTACTGGATGGATGTGACAATGACATCTCTTCGTTGTATCAATACCGGCTCATAGGTAGTGATTGTTAGTTGTAGAAACTCCAGATAGGTTTCATTATTATAGACCTCCAATGTGATGAGAAGGTTTGATGCTTGATAGCTAGTGAGGGGATAAAGTCCTGTGTCTTATACCAAAGGTGACGCTGAGTGATTACTGAGTGTCAATTATATTGTTTCCTTTTTCTTAGCCTACTTTTACATACAGTACATTCCACGTACTAATGCCTTTCTGGCGCTGCATCATTTTATGATGTAGATTTGATAGACCAAGGACTTCTTCAGCAGCCTGATTGTTAAGTTTCAGAGCTCTTTATTCCTAACAGTGGTGTGGTGAGTCCTCCTCATCATTTGGAGGATATTTATTTTTTTGATTGGATGGTCTATTACTTAATAGTTGGTAGCCATGGCCTGTCATGGTACGATCTTAGACTACAGTATAGAGGCTTCATAGATATAGATGTAGCTTTGGATGTTGATGTCGAGAGTTCTTTTCCCTCATACTTCTTTTTTTTATATTGAGATTTTCTTTATCTATTCTGCTTTTTTGTGATATACTAATATTGATAGTATGAGCATGCTAATAGGATTTTTCCACTTATGAATTGGCTGAATGATGACAAAGAGATTGAGTGGTCTGCTTGGGGGCTAGCAATAGTCTCCGAGTGCCAGTCATGTCTAAGGTACCCTCTCGAGGTGTGGTAGTCTCGAATCTCAATCATATCATGAGTAAGTCTTAAATTATGTTAACGTTAAATTATAAACTTAAAATTGATAACTAACTCACAAAAATGTACGTGTCAATAACTGCTTGTTTGTAAACACATGGGGCAACAAAGCTATATATAAAAGATTTTTAACATGGTTAAATAGTTATGTAAGTGTGAAAGTTTAAACATATTGAATCAATAAGTATAATGTATTCATTTTATACCTAATTGTATTATCTTTAATACAATCTGTAGGTTTATGATGAATACTCAAACGTCGAACATTCACCATTTGTGAGAGAAATCACACTCGAACCTGATTCTCAACTTCATACACTCCATAAGTACTATGTGAATGGTTTTAAGTTTCAAAATGAAGAAGTTTCTATACATAAGAAAATCAATAACAGTGATGTATATGTTCAAGGTGATATCGACGGTAATGGATATATTATTGAATATTTTCGTGTCATTCAAGAAATTGTTCAACTAAGATATTAAGGTTGGCCTAAGAAAAAGATCATATTGTTTCGGTGTAACTGGTTTGATCCTTCACAAAGAGGCACAATGGCAGACCAACAATATAACATTGTTGAAGTTAAACAAACTAGACAATACACAATTTATGACCCTTTTATCATTTCTCAAAATGCTAAGCAAGTCTATTATGCTCCATATCTATTGCATAGAGATAAGGCTGATTGGTGGGTTGTTATTAAGACAAAACCTGTGAGAAGAATAGAAATTGAGAATGTGTTAGATGTGGCGTACCAAGATGATATTGCACTTGTTTAACAACAAGCAAATGTTGAGTTGGAAACCACACTAAAACATCTTCAACACATACTAGAAGAGGTTTCTGATGTGAGCTTGTAATATCAAACATTGAGGAAGAAGTAAACAAAGAATACAAATCATTTGAGGAGGAGGAAGTGGAGGACAAGAATATGAAACAACTGAGGAGGAAGAATCAGTGGATGATGAAAATGAAAGAAGCGAGGAGGAATAGAGCGATATATTATAACTAGTATGTATATTATTTATTGTACTAACATTAAATTTATTTAATTTTTTTAATATATCGAATTATTACTTTACATACAGATGTCATCTGGTGGTGATGGTAATAGACGTGAGATCATCTTGGGGCAAGCAATTCTAGTATGGGCAGGAAGAAAAAGACTAGGACACGTATTGATCCTGGGGATATTCCATAGCCGCGCAACTACTTCTCCTACGATTGTAGTTGTTTCATTTGAGACTATGGATCCTATGACTTACCATAGTCAGTTTCTGAGACCACGCGATGCTTCTTCCTCATCATAGCCTAGGTTCACTTCATATGACCAGCCATCCTGATCCCCACAGTGATTGTTCCACGACCTCACAAACTATCATCTTCGGGTACTCCATATCCTAGTGGTCAGTCTCCCTCATGTCAGTTTCTTCCCCTATCATCCCTCAGACTTCAAGATTCTAGTGATGAGGCTGTCACTCCTCCATTGACTCAGCATAATGTGTATCCTTCGGCATCAACTTCACCTGCTTCTGCTGCTACTCCCGCAACACTAGATGTCACAGGATTAGCTCCTGGCCAGCAAGACAGGCTTGGGAGAGTTTTGATAGTGGCTGATGGAGTCTCGAAAGTTTGTACTTCTATTTATTTATATTTTGCTACATTACTAAATATTCATGAAATAATAATTTTATTATATGTCTTGCAGGTGGCATCCATCGAAGGATGCTGCTAGGGCCTTACAGAAGAGTGTTAAGAGGCTGTTTAATAAGCCCTATCATTTCTGGGGAGAGATTCCAAGCTAAATTCGTCAGACCATGTTTAATGAGCTTAAGGTGTATGCTTAGTTTACATATTTATTTTAAGTTAAGTTTATTATTTATAGTATACTTTATCTAACTAATTCTTTAACACTTTTCTTCTTATTTGTCCAGACTATGTGTACTTAGGATGAAAAGTACAATATGGTCATTGCGACCATATTTGAGTGGAGAGCGAGCGCTAGACTATCTAGCTGGCTTAAGAAATCGCGGGATGATGGAAAGCATAGGGGTTGCTTGCAGCCACACATATATGAGGAGTTGCATTGGTACTGGGACATCGACAAATTTAAAGCTTTGTCTAACCAAACAACAAAGGCTAGAGGGAGTCTGAAGGGTGGCTCGTTGCACAAAAGAGGTGCAAAGAGTGTTGAGACTATTTCTTGGGAGATGATAAGATTTTTAAATTTAAAGTTTAAATTCATAATCTTAAATATTTTTTGATTAAATATTATATCATTAATTATATTATTAATTTTTTATAGGAGCAAGAAATGAGACGAGTTCCATTTCAGCATGAGGTTTTCAAGAGAACTCATATTAGAAAGAAGGATAATGAGTCAGACTCGGACGTGTAGGTCAAGCCGAGGGCCGAACAAGCTTACGTAAGCTTCTTAACACTTATATTATATATATATATTATATATATATATATATATATAATATAGATTATTTTTTGTTCTAACTTTTATTTTTAATATATATATATAGGGGTAGTGTACGGGAAAGAAGGATAGGAAGCAAAAAAGATAATATTAAATGCAAATGATAATCAAATTATAAATGCAATAATAAGTTAGGCGGCAGAGCCGACTATAAAATGCAATATAATTAATTAATTAGAAGTAGGTGGTAATGCCAACCATAAATAACAAAGAGAAAAATAATAAAAGATAAGTACTAATAAAAGTAAAATAAAAGCAAAGCTTTAATAATTAAAAATTAATATTATAATCAATTAAACTTTGAAAGTACAAAGGAAAGAGCAAACTCTAACAAATATTCTTGAGAGAGAGAGCTCTTGAAAGTGAAAGAATAAGATGTCTTACAAATGAAAAGTTTGACTCTATTTATAGACAAAACTTTGCTACAGTGAAAGTGCTATAGTAGTGCTATAGGATCTTTCACTTATTAGTTAGATTCTTATGTCATGGATGAGTTCATTTTTGGTGATGTCATCAAGATGTCCTTGTAAATCAAATTTGAGGATGATTTCTTCTTCATCTTCAAATTCTGACTTTTTCGACGTCTGCGATTGATTGCCGGGGAGTCCAGCCTTAATTTGTTGAAGAATTTTTTTCATCTGGTTGATGAAGTCCCCCTTGCTACTGCAACTAGCTAACTATGCAGTTGCAATTAATTTTTGATGTAAAAATTATATCTGGGCGGCATCTGTTGGGATTAGATATCCTGGGTTTTGTAGGAACCATTTTCTACCTTTGGAACATAGGCTTCAGATGGATTCCAGCTTTTGTACCATTTGCAATGGCCTTGGAGAGCTAACCATGGGAGGCCTTTTTGTCCCTCTGGTTTGTGAAATGCAGACTTTTGGGAATATATCCATGGGATATGGAACCTGTGAGAAAATTGTAGGATTAAAGGAATTTGATGTTGGTTAAAAAATCTTTGGTAAAAGTATTCATATCCTTCACGGACTGTGGGTGGAAGGATTTCAACTTTTTGATCATAGATGGGCCACCATTGGTGTAGAAACCATTGTGAAAATTTTGGACTTAATTGTTTTCCCCATAGGAGAAACCATGAATGCTTTCCAGCGTCATTTTGGAAGGTTAATGCATTCATCCATGCATTTATGTAGTCAAAATAATTGTAATTTTGTGGCTCAAAAGGTTGAGAGAGTTTTTTGTATTTGGCTGGGTGTATGCCCCAGTCTTTGAGTGAGATTATCTTGTTGATCCATACTGTGGTATGGGTAGCATGGCTTTGTGTTTGTTTATCTTTTTGTGGGGTTTGAATAAGCACGATCAGGTGTCTGTGAGTATAAACTCATAAAACCATTGAGTATATACTGGTGTTGATCTCTATTGTATCCAGGAAGGACTTATTCCTACTAAATTCTTTGAAAACACTAAAAAGGCTCTCCGAGCTGCTAATGGTAGCAGGTTAGGGATCTAATACAAACTCTCTGATGTTCAAGTGCGAACTTCCGTGGGAAACTCCACTTTATCCAACTTTACTTCCTTCATGTTAGTCAAAGATATTACAAATCCAGTCATCTTAGGCACTCATTTTATTAAAGAACTCCTTCCTTTCAGAGCCACGAATCAAGGTATTGAAGTCGAATATGGTAATATCTTTCTTCCTTTTGCTAAGCCTCTTATCAGAAGAATCTTATCTGCACTAGAGTCCAGGGAAGCCCAAATCAACTTCCTCAAAGTAGAAGTTGCACTCCAAAAGATGCAACAACAATTATAAGAACCTTCCCTCCAAGCAAAGGTCAAAGCCCTTGAGGCCAAGGTACAACAAGAACTTTGTGCAGATTTATCAACAACCTTTTGGAATAGGAAAAAACACATAGTTAGACTTCCTTATGAGCCTGACTTTGATGAGAAAACCATTCCTACAAAAGCTTGACCCACCCAAATGAACCATGAGCTCATAATGCATTTCCAGTGTAAAATCAATGATCTTCTCAAAAAACAAATTATCTCTCCAAACAAATCCCCTTAGAGTTGTGCCGCCTTCTATGTCAACAAAAATTCTGAGATTGAACGAGGAGTTCCTTGATTAGTCATCAATTACAAACCCTTGAACTCTGCTTTGCGATGGATTAGGTATCCTATTCCTAACAAAAAAGATCTCCTCCAATGCCTCTATGTTGATACAATCTTCTCAAAATTTGACCTAAAATTTGATTTTTGACAAATTCAAATCGACCCAGAGATCGTTACAAAATTGCATTTACTGTACCTTTTGGGCAGTATGAGTGGAATGTTATGCCCTTTGGATTGAAGAATGCCCTTTTAGAATTCCAAAAAATAATGAATGACATCTTCAATCAATTTTCTAAATTCATTATCGTCTATATTGACGATGTTTTGGTATTTTCCACCAGCATTGACCAACACTTCAAACATTTAAGAGCTTTCTTCAATCTTATTAAAGAAAATGATCTAGTTTTATCCAAAACTAAATACAGTCTATTCCAAGTAAGGTACCATAATACCTATCCAAAGATCAATATAATTTGCTAATAAATTCCCTAATCAAATTCTTGATAAAATCCAGCTCTAAAGGTTCTTGGAGTGTATCAACTATATTGCAGATTTTATTCCAGGTCTTAGTAATTTACTAAAACCCCTCCACAATAGGTTGAAAAAACTACCTCCTCCGTGGACAAACATCTACACAAATGTCGTTCGTGAGATCAAACTACGAGCCAAAGACCTTCCTTATCTATCACTTCCTGACCCTTCTGCATCCAAAATAGTTGAAACAAATGTATCAAACATAGGATATGGAGGCATTTTAAAATAAAAGAAAAACAATAAAGAGCATATCATTGCATTTTCTTCTAAACACTGGAATAAAGCTCAACAAAATTATCCTACCATAAAAAAGAAAATTTTAGCAATTGTCTTATATATTTTAAAATTCCAATTTGATTTACTAAATCAAAAATTTTTAGTACGAATTGATTGTCATGCCGCAAAATCCATTTTACAAAAAGATGTACAAAATCTTGCTTCAAAATATATATTTGCTAGATGTCAACCTATTTTATCTATTTTTTATTTTGGTATAGAATATATCAAAGGGAGCTCAAACCCTATTCTAGATTTTCTTACTCGAGAATTATTGCAGGGAAGAAAATAATGGGTCGAAAAAAGAAAATAGAACTAATGGAATCACAAGAGCAATACAACATCAATTTCTCCCAACAATACTCAAGTTGTTTCATAATAACCAACAATTGAAGTTGCCGCCAAGCAACCCTCGACAGATAAGGCTGGACCAGGCCAGCCAAGATATCACACCTCAGCAGACTTTGCTATGAAACGTATACCACCATCATTCCTCCTGCAGAATATAAGCTAGCGCCCAATCCCAATTCTAGTCCTAAGAATAGCTCAGACAATGAGCTCCTCGTGGTCGGTGGAAGATTTCAGAAATTGGTGTCAGCTGAAAGGATTCAAAGATCCTACTATGACTCCAACCAGTAGAAGAATAATGATTAACCAATTCCAATTCTTTAAAAATATATTGTCTAAGGTGGTGGCCCAAAGCCACGCCTCAACTTCCAAAGTGGAGGCCAAAAGCCATGCACCAACTTCTTTGAGCCCAACTCCAATTTCTTCTTCTTCTTCCTCGGTAGTTGTTGTCGGCACCACCCGTAACTTGATGGAGGTCGAAAGCCCCATTAATTACCCATACATTTTTTCTCAATAAACAAAAGCAGTATGCAAATCAAACCCTTTAGCCACTTCTCAATCAACTTTTTCTACTAAAGGGTCATCCTTCGATGACCCAACCTACTTTAATGACGTAGTATACCCACTTATCCAAATTGAGCCTAATTTTTAAAATCCCAGTCTATAAGAAGTTGTTAAGAGGATGCTTAGCCCTTTCGCAAACTTCATCCAAAAAGCCCCAGTATATACTCAGCGATTTTATGAGTTTATACTCACAGACACC
>DF361349.1:40656-53995 GCA_000787875.1 Solanum virginianum | reverse complement strand
GATCGGTGCTTGTTCAAACCCCACAAAGATAAACAAACACAAAGCCATATTACCCATACCACAGTATGGATCAACAAGATAATTTCACCAAAAGATTGGGGCATACACCCAGCCAGATACAAAAATTTTCTCAACCTTTTGAACCACAAAATTATAATTATTTTGACTACATAAATGTGTGGATGAATGCATTCACCTTCCAAAATAATGCTGGAAAGCATTCATGGTTTCTCCTATGGGGAAAATAATTAAATCATGAATTTCCACAATGGTACACCAATGGTGGCCCGCCTATGGTCATAAAGTTGAAATCCTTCCATCTCCAGTCCGTGAAGGATATGAATACTTTTACCAAAGATTTTTTAACCAACATCAAATTCCTTTAATTGTATAATTTTATCACAGGTTCCATATCTCATGGATAGATTTCCAAAAGTTTGCATTTCACAAACCAGAGGGACGAAAAGGCCTCCCATAGTTAGCTATCCAAGGCCATTGCAAATGGTACAGAAGCTAGAGTCCATCCGAAGCCTATATTCCAGAGGTAGAAAAATGGTTCTTAGAAAACCCAGGATATCTAATCCCAACAAATGTCGCCCAAATATAATATTTACAAGAAAAATCAATTGTAGTTGCACAATTAGCTACTGCAGTAGCAGGGGGGACTTCATCAACCAGATGGAAAAAATCCTTTAACTTATTAAGGCTGGACTCCCCGGCAATCAATTACAGATGTCAAAAAAATCAGAATTCGAAGAAGAAGAAGAAGAAAAAGAAGAAGAAGAAGAAGAAGAAGAAGAAGAAGAAGAAGAAGAAGAAGAAGAAGAAGAAGAAGAAGAAGAAATCATCCTTAAATTTGATTTACAATGACATCTTAATGACATCACCAAAAATAAAGTCATCCATTGACATAAGAATCTAATTAATAAGTGGAAGATCCTATAGCACTACTGTTGCAATACTATAGCACTTTCACTGTAGCAAAATTTTGGCTATAAATAGAGACAACCTTTCCATTTGTAAGACATCTTATTCTTTCACTTTTAAGAGTTCTCTCTCTTAAGAATATTGGTTAGAGTTTGCTCCTTCTTTTTTACTTTCAAAGTTTAATTAATTATAATATCAATTTTCAACTTTTAAAGCTCTCCCCCTTGAAATTATCAGTGGTCTACAAGATCCTGATAAGAAGAGACATTGCCTAGACCAATTCAAAAAGGCTTTAGATAAGCCCTCCACCTCATCTCCTTACATTCTTTCTCATCCTCAGGTAACTAATACCTACAATATTACTGATATTATAAACAGATTTCCCTCCAACAAATCCAAGCCTATTACCATCCAAGACCTCTAATCAGAAATAAGCCTTATTAGAAATTAGGGAAATCAAGGCTAGACATGAACTAGACCATATTGTCCTCCAATAGTTTGCTTCGATATCTGATGCACATGATCGTGTTATCCTAAAGTAGTTGGCAAGAGCCAAAAAGGCATTATATATTGGATGGGCTCTAGGAATGACATACGACGAATCCAATCAGGTTTAGAAGGCATTGGATCGTCGAGACAGGCCGAGGCCCTTGACCTAGTTCAGTTGGCTACCATGTCTCAGAAAATAGAACAATTTTCTAGTGCATTCGCAGCTTCTGAGGCAAGGAGGGTTGAGAAATAAAAGAAAGTTGTACAAATCAAAGAACAAGTGCTCAACCTCGCCTATAGGCCTGTACCGCGTCCTTTCGCTCCCAAATATGAAGAAAGTGATGATGATGAGTTTGTTGAGAATAGGTGTTTTGAAAAATTTAATTATGTTTGAACACTTTAGTTATATTTTAGACACTTTTGACTATTTTGATGAACTTTATGTTTGTTTAGAACATCATAATTGTTGAATTTTATTCATTTTTAATGTTTAATTTTGATTTGTGTTATATATTTTGTATGTTTAACTTGTTGTTGCTGCTTGCAGAAAAATCGACGGACAGGGTCCCTATGTCCGTCGCTTTTCTGCAATTTTTTAAAAAAAATTTCAAAAAGCGACGGGCAGGGACCATATGTCCGTCGCTCTTTCAAAATTATTTTAATTATTTTTTTTAAAAAGCGACGGACAGGGACCCCATGTCTATCGCTTTTTAATTTTTTTAAAAATATTTTTTTGAAAAACCGACAGACAGAGACCTTATGTCCTTCGCTATTTTAAAAAAATGACGAATAGGGACCCTATGTCTGTTACCTTTTAAATTTTTTTTAAAATATTTTTTTTAAAATATTTTTTTTAAAATGATAGACAGGGACTCTACGTCCGTCGCTTTTTAAAAAACATTATTTAAAAAAATGATGAAATGTCAAAAGTGACGCAGTCCGTCGTTTTTCTAAAAGTGTCAAGTAAAAAAGTGACGGAATTGATTGTATTGCTTTTCCATTGATTTTGATTAAAAAAATGACGCAATCCGTCATTTTTGAGGCAATTTTTAGTAGTGTAAGAAACATGATACAAGTAAGAGAGATGGAAAGAAAGATAAAACATTGGCATTGAAGACTACTCAAAGTGATGAGGATATTGATGGTGTAGATATGACTTATCTCACAAAGAGGTTCAAGAAATTTGTTAGAACATGTCATGATATGACAAAGAAGGGAAATGTTGATAGGGCTCATAGAAATACGCATTTATGTCATGGGTGCGGTAAGCCAAGACACTTCATCAGAGAGTGTAATTATGGAAATGGTGATCAGAAAGATGGACAAAGATAGAAGAAAGAATGCTCTTTCAAAATTATTTTAATTATTTTTTTTAAAAAAGCGACGGACAGGGACCCCATGTCTGTCGCTTTTTAATTTTTTTGAAAATATTTTTTTGAAAAAGCGACAGATAGAGACCTTATGTCCTTCTCTATTAGATGAAGAGCAACATGAAGATTCATCTATGCTTATAGTAAAGGATGATGATGAAGTCTATGATGGACTGTTTACCTTTATAGCCCAGCTAGATGATGATGAAGAGGTAACACTGCTAGACCTTAAGGACAACATAGATCTTTACTCTACCAGAAAGCTGAAAAAACTTGCATGTATTCTCATTGACCCAATCTATGAATTAACTGCTAAGAAGGACTTGTTTAACTATAGTGTAGACATGTCTCAAGATGAAAAAACTGTTCTGACTACCCAAGTGTATGATCTTGAAGTTAAAGTGGTAGCCTTAGAAACAAAAAGGGTGAACTATTGAAGCTAATAAAATCTGATGGTCAGTCTGATGCTAAGTTAAAAAGGAAAATAACTGAAAATGGGCATCCATTGGAGGAGAAACTCAAGGAGGCTGAATTGAAGTTGATTTAGCCTTAGAAAGAAGCACTGTGATGGAAAGGAACCTGATGAAAGTTAAAGAAGATTTGAACAAATCTATGAAGTGGATTGCATCTTTCAAGCTTTTAGGAGATATGTCCAGTAGCTGGGGTCCTTAAAAAAAGGACTAGGCTATGTCAATAAAATTGACCCCCTCATAATCCCCACGATAAATATGTTCCTGTTATTGACAATTTTTTGAGTTTGCATTGTGGAAGAAATGGTCATCTCAAAGACAGTTGTGAAGTACTTAAGAGAACTTTGAACAAATAGAAGTCTGTGTACTCAAAAAAGAAAAATGTAAGGGAAGGACCAGGTCCTAAGCCTAAACAAAGGAATAGACCTCTACCCAGCTGGACTAAGAAGTTTGTAATTAGGCCTCTATCTGCTTATTAGGAGCTCAGATTAAAATGGGTTCCCAAAACAAACATATGATCACTTGTAGGAAAAGTCAAGGGGAAGCAATCAATGTTGATATATGGACAGTGGATGCTCAAAGCACATAACTAGAAGGGCTAAAAACTTCCTCATATTGAATAAGTTTGAAGGAGATAGTGTTTCTTTTGTTAATGGTCAGAAGGGCTATATCATGGGCATAAGAAAGATTGACAAGTGGAAGGAGATAGTGTTTCTTTTTGTAATGGTCAGAAGGGTTATATCATGGTCATAAGAAAGATTGACAAGTCTTTTGAGAAGGCTATTGAAGATGTGTAGTATGTTGAAGGATTAAAGTATAGTCTTCTTACTGTATCTCAAATCTGTGACAAAGGGAATGAAGTCAAGTTCCTATCAGACAAGTGTACAGTTACAAACTTGTCTACTAATGAGGTAGTGCTCACAACAATGAGGTGAAGAAACATATATGTGACAGACCTGAGAACAACAAAGGAGGACAATCTGACATGTCTAAAGGCCTAAGATGAGTCATGTGAATTAATGCACAAGAGACTTGGTCATGTCTATTCTTTATTACAAGGGACTCAGAGATAGTTGGTGTTGATCATGACGATGAACCTGATACTGCTCAATAAGAAAGAGAGGACAATCCTGATACCTCAAGAAGTTAGGGCCAGTCTGCAGCAAGGACCTCCAGATGGAAACATTAATCATCTCATCCTATGGTTAATCTAGTCTCTACTTTAGACTCTAGAATTCAGACCAGACCCAAAATTAGAAACTTGATGTCCTGTGATGCTTTTATGTCTTCTATAGAACCTAAAAATATTTAAAAAGTACTCAAGGATGTAGATTCGATAAATTCTATGCAAGAAGAACTGCTTCAGTTTGAGAGAAGCAAGGTATGATATCTGGTTCCCAGGCCTTCAGATAGAACTTTGACTATTTTGATGAACTTTATGTTTGTTTAGAATATCATAATTGTTGAATTTTATTCATTTTTAATGTTTAATTTTGATTTCTGTTATATATTTTGTATGTTTAACTTGTTGTTGCTGCTTGCAGAAAAATCGACGGATAGGGTCCCTATGTCCGTCGCTTTTCTGTAATTTTTTTAAAAAAATTCCAAAAAAAGTGACGGGCAGGGACCATATATTCGTCGCTCTTTCAAAATTATTTTAATTATTTTTTTTAAAA
The DNA here is from genome assembly GCA_000787875.1 of Solanum virginianum. Lineage (NCBI taxonomy): Eukaryota > Viridiplantae > Streptophyta > Magnoliopsida > Solanales > Solanaceae > Solanum > Solanum virginianum. Next base: position 49,063 of record DF361349.1, on the reverse strand, counting down.
AAGCGACGGACAGGGACCCCATGTCTGTCGCTTTTTAATTTTTTTGAAAATATTTTTTTGAAAAAGCGACAGATAGAGACCTTATGTCCTTCTCTATTTTAAATTTTTTAAAATATATTTTTAAAAAGTGACGAACAGGGACCCCATGTCCGTCACCTTTTAAATTTTTTTAAAATATTTTTTAAAAAAATGACAGATAAGGACTCTACGTCCATCGCTTTTTAAAAAACATTATTTAAAAAAATGATGAAATGTCAAAAGTGACGCTGTCCGTCGCTTTTCTAAAAGTGTCAAGCAAAAAAGCGACGGAATTGATTGCATTGCTTTTCCATCGATTTTGATAAAAAACGACGCAATCCGTCATTTTTGAGGTAATTTTTAGTAGTGTAAGAAACATGATACAAGTAAGAGAGATGGAAAGAAAGATAAAACATTGGCATTGAAGACTACTCAAAGTGATTGGGATATTGATGGTGTAGATATGACTTATCTCACAAAGAGGTTCAAGAAATTTGTTAGAAAATGTCATGATATGACAAAGAAGGGAAATGTTGATAGGGCTCATAGAAATACTCATTTATGTCATGGGTGCGGTAAGCCAAGACACTTCATCAGAGAGTGTCCTCATGGAAATGGTGATCAGAAAGATGGACAAAGATAGAAGAAAGGACCAAGTTTCAGTCAAGTACAAGAAGAAAGCTATTGCTGACAAAATCATGAAAAAGGCACTAGGGGTCTGGGGAAATTCCTCAAGTGGATCTGAAGATGAAGAGCAACCTGAAGATTCATCTATGCTTATAGTAAAGGATGATGATGAAGTCTATGATGGACTGTTTGCCTTTATAGCCCAGCTAGATGATGATGAAGAAGTAACACTGCTAGACCTTAAGGACAACATAGATCTTTACTCTACTAGAAAGCTAAAAAAAACTAGCACGTATTCTCATTGACCCAATCTATGAATTAACTGCTAAGAAGGACTTGTTTAACTATAGTGTAGACACGTCTCAAGATGAAAAAACTGTTCTGACTACCCAAGTGTCTGATCTTGAAGTTAAAGTGGTAGCCTTAGAAACAAAAAGGATGAACTGTTGAAGCTAATAAAATCTGATGGTCAGTCTGATGCTAAGTTAAAAAAGAAAATAACTAAAAATGGACATCCATTGGAGGAGAAACTCAAGGAGGCTGAATTGAAGTTGATTTAGCCTTAGAGAGAAGCACTGTGATGGAAAGGAACCTGATGAAAGTTAAAGAAGATTTGAACAAATCTATGAAGTGGATTGCATCTTTCAAGCTTTTAGGAGATATGTCCAGTAGCTGGGGTCCTTAAAAAAAGGACTAGGCTATGTCAATAAAATTGACCCCCTCATAATCCCCACGATAAATATGTTCCTGTTATTGACAATTTTTTGTGTTTGACTTATGGAAGAAATGGTCATCTCAAAGATAGTTGTGAAGTACTTAAGAGAACTTTGAACAAATAGAAGTCTGTGTACTCAAAAAAGAAAAATATAAGGGAAGGACCAGGTCCTAAGCCTAAACAGAGAAATAGACCTTTGCCCAGCTGGACTAAAAAGTTTGTAATTAGGCCTCTATCTGCTTAATAGGAGCTTATATTAAAATGGGTTCCCAAAACTAACATGTGATCACTTGTAGGAAAAGTCAGGAGGAAGCAGTCAATGTTGATATATGGACAGTGGATGCTCAAAGCACATGACTAGAAGGGCTAAAAACTTCCTCATATTGAATAAGTTTGAAGGAGATAGTGTTTCTTTTTGTAATGGTCAGAAGGGTTATATCATGGTCATAAGAAAGATTGACAAGTCTTTTGAGAAGGCTATTGAAGATGTGTAGTATGTTGAAGGATTAAAGTATAGTCTTCTTACTGTATCTCAAATCTGTCACAAAGGGAATGAAGTCAAGTTCCTATCAGACAAGTGTACAGTTACAAACTTGTCTACTAATGAGGTGGTGCTCACAACAATGAGGTGAAGAAACATATATGTGATAGACCTAAGAACAACAAAGGAGGACAATCTGACATGTCTAAAGGCCTAAGATGAGTCATATGAATTATTACACAAGAGACTTGGTCACGTCTATTCTTCATTGCTGAACAAACTGGCATCTAAGGACTTAGTTCATGGCTTCCCAAAGATGAACTTCAGAAATTCTAAAGCATGTGTTGCATGTGCTCAGGGAACGCAGACTAAAGTCTCATTCAAACCAAACATGAAGTAAGTACCTCTAGACCTATTGACCTTATTCATACTGATCTCTTTGGTCCTTTGAAGGTTTAAAGCAGAGCTGGAAAAAGGTATACTATAGTGGTAGTTGATGACTACTCAAGATACACTTGGTAAGGTTGTCGAGATCCAAGGATGAGGCTGTTGAATTGCTGACCAGCCTCATAAAATAGAGGCAGAATTAGTTTGGAAGCAAAGTCGCTGGGATCAGGTCTAACTATCGCACTCAATTCAAAAATTCAACACTTGATGGTTTTTGTGCAGAGCAGGGAATTCATCATAATTTTTCAGCTCGCAGAACTCCTCAGCAAAATTGAGTTGTGGAGAGGAAAAATAGAACTCTAGTGAAAATTGGAAGGACAACGCTGATTGACTGTAGATTGGCAAAGAACTTTTGGGATGAGGCTGCCAATACTACCTATTATGTTACAAACAGGTGTCTTATAAGGTCTCTCAAGAACAAGACTTCTTATGGACTCTTGTTTAGGAGGAAACCTAATATTAGTCACCTAAGAGCTTTTAGTAGTAAATGTTTTGTACTTAAAAATGGCAAAGAGAAAGTTGGAAAATTCAACTCTAAAAGTGATGAGGATGTTTTTGTTGGGTACTCTACAAATAACAAAGCTTATAGAGTATTCAACAAAAGAACCCCCTGCATTGAAGAGAGTGTACATGTCATCTTTGATGAGTTAGGAGAAATGAAGAGTGTCAATGATAGTGAAGACACAGACCTAGATGAGATACTCCAACTTCAATAGGATATTCTAATAAATGATCCTTCAACTGATGAAGCTACACAAACTAAGGATTGGATAAATGATGGTGATGAAAATGGAAAATCCTCAGAAGGACCAGGTACTTCTACAAGGGACTCAGAGATAATTGGTGTTGATCATGATGATGAACCTGATACTGCTCAATAAGAAAGAGAGGACAATCCTGATACCTCAAGAAGTTAGGGCCAGTCTGCAGCAAAGACCTCCAGATGGAAACATTAATCATCTCATCCTATGGTTAATCTATTCTCTGCTTTGGACTCTAGAATTCAGACCAGACCCAAAACTAGAAACTTGATGTCCTGTGATGCTTTTATGTCTTCCATAGAACCCAAAAATATTTAAAAAGTACTCAAGGATGTAGATTCGATAAATTCTATGCAAGAAGAACTGCTTCAGTTTGAGAGAAGCACGGTATGATATCTGGTTCCCAGGCCTTCAGATAGAACAGTATAGGGACCAGATGGGTGTTCATGAATAAGTTTTATGAAAATGGCATCATCATTAGGAATAAATCTAGATTGGTGGTACAAGGATTCAACCAAGAAGAAGGGATAGATTATGATGAGACATTTACTCAATTGCCAAAATGGAAGCAATCAGAATTCTAATTGCCTTTACCACTTATATGAAATTCAAACTATTCCAAATAGATGTTATGAGTGGCTTTCTGAATAGGTACCTTAATGAAGAGGTCTATGTAAAGCAACCACCAGGCTTTGAAAATGTAGAATTTCCAAACGATGTCATGAAACTCGATAAAGCATTGTATGGGTTAAAGTAGGTTCCAAGGGCCTGGTATGAGAGGCTATTTGAGTTCTTGCTAAGTCATGGATACAAGAGAGGCAAAATTGACAACACTCTGTTCTTGAAGACCAAGGGAAAGAATTTGTTGATTATGCAAGTATATGTTGAGGATATCATCTTTGGGACCACTACAAATTCTCTTTGTTAAGAATTTGGGGACCTGATGAGAAGTGAGTTTGAGATGAGCATGATGGGTGAGCTTAGTTTCTATCTTAGATTATAGGTTAAGCAAAATCCTGGCGGTACTTTTATAAACAAGAAAAGTACATCAGGGAGCTGGTTAAGAAGTATCATTTAATGGATGCTAAGCCAATTGACACTCCAATGGGTACAAGTGCTAAACTAGATGCTGATGAAGCTGGTAACTTGGTGAATGCAACTATGTATAGAGGAATTATTGGGTCACTATTATAGTTGACTGCCAATAGACCTGATATAGTCTTCTATGTTGGCATGTGTGCTAGATTTCAATCCTATCCAAAGAAATCACATTTGAAGGCTACTAAAAGGATTCTCACATATCTCAAAAGATCTGAATGCTTAGCTCTCTACTATCCTGCTGGTAACTATTTTGATCTAATAGGATATGCAGATGCTAATTTTGTAGGGTACCTGGTTGACAGAAGAGCACCTCTGGCATGATACATTTTCTTGGGTCTTCATTGATCTCTTGGGGGACCAAAAAGTAGAACTCAGTGGCACTATCTACTGCAGAGGCTCAGTATGTAGTTGTTGCTTCTTATTGCTCACAATTATTGTAGATCAAGCACCAAATGGAGGATTTTGTAATGCTGACACACACTATTCCCCTCATATGTGATAACACAAATGCTTTGAACATGGCTAAAATCTTGTTCATCACAAAAGAAAAAAGCACATTGATGTTAGACATCACTTTCTCAAGGACTAGGTGGAAAAGGAAATATCTGCATGAAGTTTTGTAGTACTGAAGATCAGATTATTGATATCTTCACTAAGCCACTTTGTAGGGACCAGTTTGGAAGAAATAGGTTGAAGCTAGGACTGATCAAGCAAAAGCATGAAGGGTCAAAATGATTGTAATTTTCTCCTATATTCTTGGCTACAGAGGTCTAAACAAGTATCTAAGAAATTATTCACAATCACTTAAATGTCATCTTGTACTTCGTAGGTTAGCAAAAATTGACAATTTCATAGGACTTTCAGAAATGAAAAACTTTTACTCAAGGACCTGACTCACTATCAGGTTAGTATTTTGTTCATAATCTCTTACTTCATCAATGTGGAAGCTCAGGACCTGTCATGTCGATTCAATTTTTCTGAATTGACATCATTTTATCCCTATCCTCAATGTGTTATGATGAATCAGGGACTCGACGCTTCTTTTCCCTCTCTTTTTAAAATAATTTCATCCATCATTTTGATTCACAGTTCCCTCAAAAGTCATCAACCTTTGTACTTGTTCTTCCTCTTATTCTTTCATCTTCTTCGTATTTGTCTTGTGTTCATCACCATGTATGCTAGTCCCAAAGATTCATCTTCTCAAATCGGAGTGGATGATGAGTCTGTACCATTTCCAAATATCAATACACCCCTATCCACTCCTTTTCACTCTCTAGTAAAGCCTGATGAACTTCATCATCTAACACAAGGTCTTACCTTCCTCACCAACCTTTCATATTCCTTTTGCATCTGCACCAGTAGGGTTAGAATCACCCGGTGCTTTGCCTGATATGAACCCCATAGAATTTCTCCTAAAGGTCACTGAGGAACAGGGTAACTCTTCTCCACTGGGACACACCTCTTCCTTATTGTCTAAGAGGCACTTTGATGGGGACCTAAACAAGGATAAGAGAGCAGAGTCGAATATACTGACTGAAGGACCCGAATGGTTTACTAAGAGTTTATTAGTCTTAAACAAGGGGAACAGGAAGGGACGACACTTGAAGAACCTATAGGAGTGACAACCTCACCTGATCTCACTCTGGCCTTAAGTGCACCTGTGTACGATCAGACACCAGTAAGTGAGATCAGGACTATGGTGTTTCCTACTCCTATTGAGGAGGATGAGGATGATGAAGAGGACAATGTACCTCTGAAGTGGAGGAAAAAGAAGCCTGATGCTCCTCCTGTTTCTGCTCTTGCAAAAGACCAGGAAGAGAAGGGCAAAGGCAAGGAGAAGATGACTGAGGAGTCTGTAGTAGTTATGAGAAGTTACACCACTAGGGGAACAGAAAAGAAGTTATTGAGTGATACCATGGTTTCTAGTAGGGAAAAACATGCTATGAAGAAAAGTAAGAAAGTTGTTACTATTGTTGAGGATGACATACCTGAAGACTAGGTTATCACTGTTAAAAAAGAAAAAAAAGGCTGACTGGACAGAATCTGAGGAAGAATTAGAGAGTCAGGGACCTAAGGAGGCAAAGGACCTTAAGGCTCAGAAGAAAGTGACCATCAAGGGAAAGAGGAGTGACCCTGCTCCCACTAGAGGACCAGGTTCACAAGCAAAAAGAATAAAAGTTAAAAAAGTGCTAACCAGGGACCAGAGGATTAGTCTGTTGGAAAAATAGAAAGTTTTGAGTGAAAAGGTATTTGAACCTGCGACTAAAGGAAGCCCAGGTATGCATAAGCTAGTAGATGTTGTGGAATTTTAGGGATAGGGCCACTTGTTAGAATAGCCAATGCCATTCCTTTATGAATAAGAAGTGAGGGAATTTTATCTGAATATTAAGATTCAGGAATATAGGGGACTTATAACAAATGTTAGGGATATTTCTTTCAGGCTAGATAAGGATAGTCTGAGTGAAATCTTGCAGGTGAAAAAGGCAGGGATCAAAACTGTAGTTGACAAGTCCCCTTCAAAGAGCTTTTTAGAGGAGGCTGGGAAGTTGAAAAATCTAAGCCCCTCAGCCATCTCTAAGAAGTTGCTCAAGGGATAATATCAGTTGTATTTCGAGTTTGTTAACAAAGTTCTATTGTCAAGGACGGAGAAAAGGACCATAGCTACAATGGCAGACTTGTATTTGATGGAAAAATTGAGCACTATGGTAGAAATAAATCTACCAGCACTGATGATGAAGCACATGACTAAGGTGTCCAACATGGATGAAGGGAAGCATTGTCTGGCCTATGGATATCTACTCAACAGGGTATTTGAGTATTGTAGGGTGGAACTGAGCAGGGGAATCACAGGGACCATAAAGCAGTCTTTGTTCCACAATACTCTAATGGAATTTGAGTATGGAGATCTTAAGGCAAGGCCCAAGAAATCACCTATGTCTGATCTAGTGGATCAGAATAAAGTCTTCTGGGAACAAGTGAAGGACCTGACTGCAGCCTTAGCCAAGAAAGATGCTGAACTCACTTTGCTAAATGCTGAGTTGGCTAAAGGCTCTGGAGGAGGACCAAGTTCTGCTGAAGTGATAAGGCTGAAAGAGGAGAATACACAACTGACTAAGGAGGTCAAGTCTCTTACCCAGCAGCTTTTGGAGGCACACAGGGACCATAACACAAGTATGTCTAAGCTTATTCAGTCTCTTGCCCCCAAGTCCTCTAGTTCCCAGGCCTCCTTGCTTCTTTACCCCCCCTGTTGTCCTTGTCTCTAGTTCTTACTGTTTGAATCTTTTTGTTGTGTGGTCTTGGCCCGATCCTGGGCAGTTTATGTTTTTGTTGTGGATGTTTGTGGATGGGATGCTCCTTGAATGATAATGATCTTTTGTTTGTGAATCTCCTTTCTAATTCTTGTTCTTTATTTTCTACGATTTTGATTATATTATGCTTTCTCAAGTGCCTGGTATTTTTCTATTGTGATCCTCTCTAAGTTTACTATTTTTCTTTTAATGATGCCAAAAGAGGGGTGGAGATATGGTCATACTCAAGGGAATGTTATATTCAGGGGGAATAACAGGTATGAGGGAGCATAAGTTCAGGGGGAGCAGGTAGATCAAAGGGGCATAATTTCTCATCATCAAAAAAGGGAAAATTATTAAGTGTATGGAGTACATGGTGTATTAATGTTTTAATGATTAACAAACTAGTCAAGGACCAGGCAGACCATTGGGCTGATTTGCTGAAGCTGGTCGTGGGATACAACATGTAAAGCTATTGTGGTTGGTGAGATGTCTATCAGAAGTGTACTGAAGGACCAGTGGCCCATGCAGTGTATCCACAGCAGTATAAAAGGAGCTTGTCCAAAGAATAAACTTAAGTTTTTCAAGCATTACTAAGATTGAATATTTTTCTGCTGAAAAGTTCTTCCTTGGCTCCTTATGCAAGAAGACATAACTACTCCAGACGAGGGACCTGATAGAAGGCTTCTATATTTCTCTAGTTTGATAGTGGTTGTATTGTGTTCTAAAGTGTAAAATCACACCCAAATTATAAAGGTGCGTGATCAGTGTTGTTTTTCATTGTTTTGAGCAGTGTATGCCTTGTAGACTGTGTGTAAGTCTAAAGGCTTGTTGGTTTTTTTAGTCTACCTTCATAACGGTTGTTAGTTTAGACTAAGATAGTTTTTGTTGCTCATCTCTTGTGGCTTGGGGACAAGTTGTTTTGGGGGGGAAGTAGAGAAATAGTGGGGGCATTGTATTTCTTTATTTT
>DF361349.1:27817-40637 GCA_000787875.1 Solanum virginianum | reverse complement strand
TTTTGTTGCTCATCTCTTGTGGCTTGGGTACAAGTTGTTTTGGTGGGAAAGTAGAGAAATAGTGGGTGCATTGTATTTCTTTATTTTCCTCATTAGTGAAGTTGGTTTTGGGAAATCCTGTGGTGACTGGCCGTGATTGTTCCTCCCTTGAGCAAGAAGTTTTTCCAAGTAAAATCCTTGCTTATTTGCTTCCTGCTGTTTTACTTTCTTCAAGTTTTAGCTTACAATATTTCGAGGGTCAGATTCCCTACTAGGCTAGTAGCGGATTAACTCATCAATGCCATTAATTATGGCACCTGCAATAACTAATATCCTATTTTTCAGGTAATTTTTATTTTAAAAATCATTCTTATATATTGGTAACAACATATATATTTTTATTTGATACCTCTTATTAAAAATTCTATTTCCACCACTAATTAAGGGTAGAGTTGTCATTTTTGTTTTTTTCTTTTTTTAACTATTGTGGGCCGCAAAATATATAACTGATGGTTCATTAATAAAGGTAGAGTTGTCATTTTTGCATAATTTTTTTTACTATTGTGGGCCTTGAAATATATAACTGACATGCTTGAAAACATGTTCCAATCACGCATTATGCCATTGGAGTCACGTATTTATTTGTTTAAGAAATGGATACTTAAAGTGCCTATTAATGCACCATAAAAGTTAGAGGTCATAAAATTTGAATCCAAGTTTAAGGGTTAGCTTATGTATTATGCCAAAATTTAATCATCAACATATATAAGTCATAATTGGACGTACAAGCTTCTTTTGTTTGATTCAAGATTATGTATCCTTTCATTTTTTGGATTCTGTTTGCTCTGCTTGTTCTTGGATTTGCTGGTTTAGGTGATATGCATTTCAATCAGTGAAGAGCTATATTAGATTCTTGTGGAAACACATTAGAATTATCTGACACTTCTAATATATTGCAACATCTAATCTAATACGAGTATCTGAACGTTAGCGTTTAGATAATATTAACGAATTAAATTTAATATAATTTGTGATGACATTTAACTTGTGTCACCTGAATTCGCAATGTCCGATACACCCTGACAAAACAAGTGATTGATCAAGAATACAGATCACATGAACTAATAATTGCATCAACTAATATGTCTAATACAAAAACCATCACTAAATTCACTTGAACTTCAAGAAAACAGAACACCAAACAGAATGTCATCACAGTGCCTACAGAAGACTTTTTAAAGAAAAAATTAACAAGATGACTGAAATTCAAAATTTCAATTTGCAATCGAATAAACTGCATTACCACTCTAATAGAAACAAATATTTCTCACATTCTCGAACGGTCCTTATTGAGAGCTTTCGACGTTTGAATTTTACGTGATGCCAATCTTGACTTTTCTTACCAAATTTGTACACTTTTGCTTCTTTTAATGGACTATGCCTCAGATTCTTTATATACATCAAACATTTGATAAAACATGTAAACATGTTACTTTTTAGTTCTATGTTGAGTCTCCTTGGCTGACAACTCCATAACAAAGCATCCACAAATGTTGGGTACGCCCAATTCTGCCATAGAATGTGGACATCTAAAACGTCCACGTGTGGGGTAGCAACTCCGTGGTGCAACTGCAGCAAATCTTTCATGTTAATCTCACCACATCCAGAATAAAAGAGGAAAATTTGTGACCAAGAGGTCGAAACTTCCTCAACTTACAAAACCATTCGGCACTTAAATTGTGGCATTTAAAAACAATTTTTGAGTGCTTCAGTTGGGTCGACACTCCTGCATTTTCTAGTTCAGGAATTCCATATCCTTCATACACAGGTGGTACCAAATTCGAAGAGTCAATCTCCCATTTATCCCCATAACTCTGAATTTTCAAGACCTTCAGGGATTGATATCTAGAAATGAAGACCCCGAGAAATTCATTAGAGATCCTCACATATGATATATCTAAAGATTTCAGATTCTGACATTCAACAACATCCAATTCTTCCCTAGAATCACAATAAGCCAAGTGTTCAATATTCAACAACTCAATCTTTTTCAACCCCAAACAATACCTTAGTATGAGAGTAACAATAAATGGACAACTATCAAGAATAGCCTGAGGCATGTTTTCATCTAAATTGATTCTAGTTAGAGAAAGCCTTCTCAAAGGATTACATTTGGTAAACGAAAGAAACTTGAAACTACAGTCACTGAGAACCAATTCTCTTAATGATTTTGCTGCAAAGATTTTGAAAATTGTAAGCAAAAATAGATGGGGCAAGAATAACGGGTCGTACCGTTGTGAAGATTTCACGAGAGTTGTCAAGCCACCAACGAAATTTTGTTGCCCAAGATCACGATCCACTTTTCTAGGAATACGGATGCTAGTTCACAAACTAAATGCCCTTGTATATATTGATGGATTAAGGATTCAAAATTCTTCACTGGTTCTTTTGCAATTTGATCTTACAGTATAGAAGTCAAATTATATTCAAAGATAGTTTCCTAACTTTTTTCTCTGCAGTTTCTCTTCCACTCAACTTCCTTTTTCTCTTTTTCATCTTCCTCACTCCTACTAGGAGTCAACCACCTTCCCATAAATTAGGGAAGTGGTTGGACGGTTACAACCGCCTCTTAAAAGGTTAACAACTGCCCATTCTTATCTTTTAGGATAAGGTTGAACAGTTAATTGCATCACAGTAAATAAATCAAATACTTAGTTCAGGTTAAGATTGGATCGGGTCAGTCCACATGTGCAACCTATGATCCCCAAAATCTTACATCCTAATACACAATTCATACAGCAAAATGGTTCGTGCGACCTGTGAGCATAAAGGCTTGCCTTCAAGGTCCTATAAACCTTTTATAGGAATTCAATCACGTACGAAAAGAATCCAATATCAATTATGAGGATATCTATACTCACAATACCGCAAATTTTTAACTACTCCAGTAGTTAATCATCTTATCCCTCATCTTCTTTAAGAGGTTGACTTGAGTCCATATTTAATTTCAATTTTTATAGTCTTCTCTTTCTACTCGAATCTATCTATTTTAAATCAACTGCTTTCCCAGACATGCACCGCATTGCTGAATCATATGTGGCTATTAGTAACATGCTAAAGTAGCAACATCGATCAAAATTTCAAGAAACTGTAAAATGTCAAAGGGTATTCAATTGAAATGTTCAGCTTTGACTTTTCAGGATCTCACATAATGAAGGAGAAGGAATCATTCTTTCATTAACTCTCCTGTCGCATACCACACATGGTATGAAACACATGCTATGATGTTCTCACCTTACATAGGCACATGTGTCTTATTCCAACATCGTACAGACCTTGGTCTAAACATTCTCAATGTCTAACCCGAGTTTCTCTCTTCGATTATCCTAAACTCATTTCTCAGAGAGACTCTTGTCTGGTTTTCAAAACAAGTCTAAATGTGGTAGTGATACATATCTCTTCACGTTTCTCGATATAAGAGGTGATTGCTCGTGTGAGAGAGTCAATCTCATGACTTGTTCGACACATTAAACATTACCACATGCCTTTAAGAATATAAAACAATCTTATATTGATGAGAAAGTTATAATAACATAGTTATATTACACCACAAATCACATCCTACATAAGTCTAGAGACTTAACATGTTTCTCAAACAAATCTCTTGATATCGCCTTCGTAAAGGGATCAACTACCATTTAATGAGTAAGAATGTATTGTAAATTCACCTCTCCACTTTCTACTATATCTCTTACAGAATTATACTTGAAATCAATGTGTTTGGTTTTGCAGTGATACTTAGGATCCTTTGTATATGAGATAGTCGCCTAACTATCACAATATAAAATCATATACCCTTCAGATTCTTTGCAATACTCAAAGAATCTCTTAAGCCAAACAACTTTTTGCACTGAAGATGTACAAGCTACAAATTCAGATTCCATGGTTGAAAGAGCTGTGCAAGTTTGTTTCTTGCTTTTCCATGAAATGGTTCCACCACTGAGCATGAAAACATAACCAAAAGTGAATTTTCTATCATTTCGATCACCAACCCAATCAGCATCTGTATAGCCTCTCAATAGAAAATTAGATCCACTATAACATAGTGAATAATCTGTGGTTCCCTTTAGAGATCCGAATATTCTCTTTACTGCCTTCCAATGATCTCTTTCGGAATTCAATTAATACCTGTTTACTAGACTTACAACATAACAAATATCTGATCTAGTACACATCATCGCGTATATCAGACTCCAAATAGCACTAGAATAAGAAATCCAAGACATTTTTTCCTTCTCTATATTACTTCTGGTACACATATTAAGGCTTAAAGTTTCACCTCCAAATATTGAAGTATCCATGAGTTTACAATTACTCATTTGAAAATGTTTCAATATTTTCCTTATATAGTTTTCTTGAGACAGACACAAAAATTTCTTGGAACGATCTCTTTGGATCTTAACACCCAATATGTAGTCTGTTTCACCCATATCTTTCATATTAAATGACTTTGAAAACCATGACTTGATAGTTTTTAGATATTTCAAATCATTTCTGGGTAATAGTATATCATCTACGTAAAGAGAAAGAATTACAAACTTATCATTGGATCTTTTCATATATATGCAATGGTCTTCATCGATCACGATGAAATCTAATGAAATCATATTTTTATGAAATCTCAAGTACCATTGCCTCGAAGATTGCTTTAGGCCATAAATAGATCTTTTTAATTAATTTACAAGCTTTCTTTTCCTGGCCTTTAATAATGAAACCTACATGTTGTTCCATGTAGATTTCCTTATTTAATTCTCCATTGAAAAAAATAGTCTTCACATCCATTTGATATAATTCTAAATCTAAATGCGGAACTACAGGCAAAAGTAGTCAAACAGAGGTAAACTTCACAACTGGTGAAAAGGTTTCCTCATAACCTATCCCAGCTTCTTGGGTAAAACCTTTAGCCACCAGTTGAGCCTTGTATCTTTCTATTGACCCATCCGATTTATGCTTAATTTTGGGAATCCACTTATTCCCAAAGTTTTATGTCCTTGTGGAAGGTCAACTAGATCCTAGACTTTGTTGGTTTTTATGGACTCTAATTCTTCTTCCATTGCTTTCAACCATTTATCCTTTTCAGGACTCGATAAAGCCTCAGTCACAGAGTTAGGTCATCCAACTCCATGGGAGATACTAGGAAAACATAATCCTCACTCTGATAAGATCATTTGGGTACTCATTTTCTTGTACTTTTATGCAGTTGAAATTCAGATTCCTCTATAGGAATTTGAGGTTCAAAACTCCCACTTGGACTAGAAACCATCTCTTGATCATTTGCTTCATAGATCACATCTGATGTCATTCTTTGGAATACTGAATTCAATTATATCATTCCTTTTCGGAAAATTATTTTCCAAAAATCTGACATCTCGTGATTCAATTTCAGTCACACTTTCATCTTCCAACTCATCAATGAATACATACCCTTTGGAGCGTTCTGAGTATCTAATGAAGATGCATTCTTTTCTTTTGGATTTAATTTACCAAATTTACCCTGACGAACTTTAATGTAAGCAGCACTACCCCAAGGCCGTAGATCATCTAGGTTTATTTTATGACCAGTCCAAAGTTCAAAAGGAGTGGAAGTTATTGATTTAGAAGGCACTTTATTCAAAATATAGGCCATAGTCAATAATGCATCTCCCTAAAAGGAGATAAGCAAATCTGTCTATGCCATCATATACCTTACCATATCCAACAATGTCATATTCTTTCTCTCAGTCACATCATTTTGTTGGGGTGTGTAAGGAGTAGTCAATTGTCTTATTATTCCCTTTTTATTACATAACTCTTCAAATTGATTTGATAGATATTTATGTCCTCGGTCGGTTCTTAGACTCTTTATCCTTTTGTCTAATTGATTTTCAACTTCATTCATATATCTCTTAAAATACTCTGGTGCTTCAGATTTATGATAAATCAAGTAGACATAACCAACGCGCATGAAATTATCAATAAATTTAATGAAATATGTGGCACCAGACCTTGCCTTCACATTCATTGGACCACAAATATTAGAATGGATTAATTGAAGTGGGAACTCTGGTCTCTTAGCTTTCCCAAATGGTTTTCGCATAATCTTTCCAGCAAGATAATTTTCACAAGTTGGCAATTTAATTTTAGATAGAGGACCTAAATGTCCTTCTTTTGCCAACCTATTTCATTCGTTCTTGCCCTATGTGACCTAATCTTGTATGTCATTTAGCAACATCAATATCATTCTTACTTGCAGAATATGTTATTACACATTGGTCAACATAATAGTCATAAGATGAAAGATGACAATCTAAAATGATGAAACGGTCATAACGAAGTCCAAAACCATACAAAACATCATCTAGTGTTATTCTAATACTATTGCAACTAAAAAACAAATCAAAACTGTCATCTAAAAGCATAGAGACGGATACTAAGTTTCGTCTGATCTCTGGAGCATGCAGAATATTATGCAACATCAAGGATTGTCCACCACGCAAGTCCATTTTGCAAGTGCCTATTCCCTTGACTTCTAATCTTGTATTGTTACCCATATAAATCCATTTAGATCCAAGTGTAACTCGACGAAAGTCCACAAACGCTTTTCGATCTTGACTCACGTGGTTAATAGATCCTGAGTCTACAATCCACATAGAATAAGATTTAGTTAGTAAAGAAGTGATTGCAACACATGCAACACTTAAAAAAGCATATACAAATGCTGCCTTTTTTGGTTCGGTACACTCGTGAGCAAAATGCCCCAGAATATGGCAATTGTAGCACTTCATCTTGCTTTTGTCTTTTTTCTTGAAAAATCTTTTTCCTTTCTTGGAATTTGGTTTGTGCTTTTTCTCAGAGGGTCCTTCCTCGATCACCTTACCCTTTCTTTTCTTCTTCCAATCTTTCTTGCGCTTGAAGCCTGAAGATTTCATACCACTTGATTCAGCCACAAAAACATTAGCAGTAATTTTAGCAGCACCAAGCCGCTCGTCTTTAAGTTTAACATGTCACGCAATATCAAAAAAGATTTTTATGCTTTGTAAAGTCAAGAAAGAGTTGAGAGAGAACTTGGAAAAACAATCTGATTTTTTTTGTTCAAGTTAAATGACTTGAGTGAGATGCTTACAAGCCCCTTTCAAAGAAGCACTTGGCTGACTTATTTTTCCATTATAATCCTTGTTTTATCAAGTGATTAATGACCAACATTCTTAAGTTGTGGTATTATGTTTGACATCACCGTAAGGTACGTGTTGTTTGATACTTTGATCATGATGCTTTTTCAAATTGTCAAACTTGATAGTTAGCTGTCTCAGGCAGTTCACTGAAGTTCCCCTATACGTTTGTCACGCCCAAAGTCCCGTTAAAGCGGACTGGCACCCGTTGCCGATAAGACTTGGGAGAATCAATATGTATCCATGCGCTTTCTATACATATTATAAGGAATTTTTACATTCAGCATGCCTTTAAGAAAGTAAACAGTAATAACAAGCCAAAAGGAAATGTATATGGCTAGGCCGTTGGGGCCATGTTGTCTAAAGTATGAGACATGACCACACTTTAATTTGTATAGTCTACAAAGCCTCTAGATAAGAAAAAGTATCTAATAAGGGTCAAGACAAGCCCCGCCTCGACTAACTATACGATACAAAATTATAAGTTCTAGACACACAGCTAAATAGTGACAAGTATCCAATAAGGGTCAGGACAGGCCCCGCCTCAACCAACTGTACAATACAAAAACATAAACTCTAGACATGCAAAGCTCCGGAGCAACCTGGAGCTTTGTAACAAAAGCTGGATACCTTGTACTCCTACCAGGGCGATCTACTAGCACCTGTACCTGCAACATGAAATGCAGGTCCCCCGTAAGGGATGTCAGTACGAGATAATATACTGAATATGTAATACAGGAAACACTGTATATGAATGCAGGTCCCCCGTAAGGGACGTCAGTATGAGATAATGTACTGAATATGTAAGGCAGGAAACACTATATATGACATAGCAACTCAAATGAAACTTTGTACTGATGCATAATAAGAGACCACCTTTGATTACATTGTGGGATCGCGTAATTTACATTCTTTACATCACTTTACCTTTATTGTAATATCTATATAATCTGTNACATGTAATATAAATGACCAGCTGATCAGTGGTAAATCTATATCGAGATCGACCCTGGCTAGGCTTTTTCTTTCACCCCTTAGGCTACCCCCTGTGATAGGGTCGACCCTAGCTAGGTGATTCTCCCACCCCTCGGGTTACCACCCATAAATAGGCAATATACTTTATCTTTTAATTACCTTTGAGATGATTCTTTTGGTGGTCATAATATTGGAGTTGTAGGACTATAGATGTATCATATGATATGTAAATAATCATACAAGGCAATACTACAATGAAAAGAGTACATTACACAACTAATGAAATGCGTATGAGATGAAACAACTCGTGAACTTTATTTAGGAACAAGAACCCATGTAACTTGGTATCCAATACATTACGGGATACATTACACAACTAATGAAATGCGTATGAGATGAAACAACTCGTGAACTTTATTTAGGAACAAGAACCCATGTAACTTGGTATCCAAGTATGTATGCAAATTGGAAGGTGACTATGTATGGGAGCATATGAACATGTGAAAGAGTGGAGACAAGGTGAATAGTTGTGTCAAAGTTATTTAGTGCCTTTATGTGCCAAGGAGGGGTCTATGTTTCATGCTAAATAATACGAAATCAAGAAGCCTTACATACCTCGTTGTACGTCCTCGCTATTACCTCGAGATAACCTTCTCTTCCTCTAAATATTTATCTACAATATAGTAGGTGATAAAACTAGCATTAACAACCAATAGATACATCTTGGCAGCCCAATCTCATAAAAAATAACACATGGGCAGCAAGCATATAATTATAAACCCGGGCATATTCTTTCAACCTTTCCGCCTCTAATCGTATTTTCTAATACACATTCTTATATACATATCATGTGCAGCCTGTTTTAGTGCCATAATAGTTTTACAACAGCACAGAAGCACAACACATAACAATTCTATACAACACACAAGTAGGCGGTATAACATTATGTCGCCTCGCTACATTTCAATGTCAACAATCCCAAATCTGTTCCAACTTTAACCAAACAGTCCCCACCATATATACACATACAAATAGTCCTAAAACAGTGCAAAAATAGTTCTAAAGTATATGGAGAGCGTGAAACAACAATCTCCGATTATCAGTCCACAAGTTCCTATTAAAAGCACACTTACGATATTGCACAACAACTCATTTTTGCGGACTGTAATAATAATGCAACATTCTTGTCATATCACTACAAAACTAAACCTTGTTAAAAACATAAACTTTACTTCATAATCCAGCCAACCAAGAAGAAAAAAGTCTCTTCATCAACAAGAAAAGTGCACAATAATCCTTAGGATACATGTTGTCCAAAAATTTCAGCATAAACATAACTAGTCTAGTCTCTTGTTTTACATAAGAAAACCATACTAAACACATACGTATTCTTACTTACCTTTACCCTCAAGGTGTAGGGCTTCTCCAAGAGCCCTAAAAGTCTCTTATGGCTACTTGTAAAGTCAAGAAAGAGTTGAGAGAGAACTTGGAAAAACAATCTGATTTTTTTTGTTCAAGTTAAATGACTTGAGTGAGATGCTTACAAGCCCCTTTCAAAGAAGCACTTGGCTGACTTATTTTTCCATTATAATCCTTGTTTTATCAAGTGATTAATGTACCATTTTGCCTCTTTCACTTGGACCTTAAGGGGCTCCAAATTGATATGCCTTCGCTGCCCATTTTTTCCCTTTCTCTTAGTTAAGCTTCCTAAGTCCTACAAGCACCTCAATTCTCTCACTTTGTTTAGGGTCTTAATCTCCTCAATTTGACATAAAATTTGTATACACTTGACCCTCTTAAGCGTTAGACGTACATATAGCCCTCTAATCTGAGATTCAAGCACTTTTAAAAATGGGCGCTAATTTGACCAAACCATATCATGTTTCATTTGTATAGAACTAGTACATGTAAGATTTGGCAGAGAATTAGCAGATCACACTCAAAGCTCAAAGATAGAAAAAAAATTACTCCACAAGTTCAAAGAAAAACATCAAAACCATCCCAAGCCATAAAAAACAGCATCCAATATTTTTAAGAAAAAAAAACTATCGTTTTTCAAAAAATCATATCTTACTCATTTTACAACCGATTTTCTATTATAATATATACTCGAAAACCTCAAAACAAGTAGATCATAGAAATACACATTATGGGCCGAAAACAGGACTAAACATCGATTTTCTATTATAATATATGTTCGGAAAACTCAAAATGCGTAGATCATAAAAAAATACATTACGGGATGAAAACAGGACTGGAATTTTTTTGAAAAATGATAAAATAGAAGCAAATTCGATTTTAAAAAATGTAGTAAAAGACTGCCAAACTTCGAAAGACCATTACTCACTCGTTTTTAATCAAATTCGCTATTATAATATCGTTTCAGAATCGTTAAAACGAGTAGAATTAGTTTATACGAAATCAGGCCCAAAAAAATGTTAAACAGGCATCAAAATGGGCAAAAACTGAATCTGTCTTTTTAGAAAGAAATACTAAAACACATCAATCATCAGTAATTCATCTATTTAACTATAAATAGACGACAAACAAGGCATATGATCACGGAATCAATCATCAAACAATCATGCTCTGATATCATTTGTAAGAAAAAATAGACGGGGCAAGAACAACGGGTCGTACCTTTGTGAAGATTTCACGCGAGTTGTTAAGCCACCAACGAAATTTTGTTGCACAAGATCATCATATGTTTTTCTAGGAATACAGATGTTAGTTTACAAACCAAATGTCCTTGTATATATTGATGGATTAAGGATTCAAAATCCTTCACTGGTTCTTTTGCAATTTGATCTTACGGTCTAAAAGTCAGATTATATTCAAAGATAATTTCCTGACTTTTTCCTCAGCAGTTTCTCTTCTACTCAACTTCCTTTTTCTCTTTTTCCTCTTTCTCTCTCCCACTAGGAGTCAACTACCTTTCCACAAAATAGAAAAGTGGTTGGGCGGTTACAACCGCCTCTTAAAAGGATAACAACTGTCTATTCTTATCCTTGAGGATAAGATTGGACTATTAACTGCATCACCATAAATAAAACAGATACTCGGATCGGATTAAGATTGGATCCGGTCGGTCCACATGTGCGACCCATGATCCTCAAAATCTTACAAAAATAAGCAATTTTAATCCAAAACCTCCGAAAATGAGATCTTTTACACTATTCTGAAGTGCAATATGAAGCCACTTATCAATCAAAGGTCAAAAAAGTTCACTAGAAAAAACAGAGTTGGATAATTCAAACTTTGCTATAGGGATTTTTTTCCGTCCTTATATCGCTCCATGATATGATCAACAATTTTCATATTGTTATTGCGAAAATCAACTGTGAATTTCAAGTTGGGAAGAGTCAAATAAGCTTGCAACCATGTTGTGGAGAGAATGGTTATCTTGGTTGCTTCTTTAAAACTGAGAAGACAAAGTATTTTGTGAATCAGATATCAGGCAATATGTCTGCCATGAAAATTTTGGGCTTACAGATTATGAAAGAAATTGGAGAATTCTCTGTGTTAAAATTTCACTTATACTCTAGTACAAAAAGGTAACAGTCCTAGAAACTAAAAAGTCTTTACAAATTTTACAAATTCTTTCTTTAAAAAAAAGTGACCTATTTTTTTATTCTTTTTTGTTTATTTCAAAAAGAATAATTCAATTTTTTTTTTGGCAGGAACTTAAATTTTGCACATTATCAGTGTATAAAATATTTTACACTATTGAGTTTAAATTTTATGCACTGTCACTGTACAAAATATTTTACGGTCCTCTATTTCCTTTTTACACCATCGACTTTAAGAATAATTTTTTTTTTTTGGCAAGAATTTAAATTTGATATTTAAAGAGATGATTTATAGTCATAAAAATATTTATAATTTATTTTAAATCATAAGTTTTAAAAGTCTTTTTCTCTCTCTTAATCTTTGTGTCCAGTAGAACTATGCCATATAATTGAAACGAGCAAATTCTTTTTAAGCTGGCTAAAATGTAATTTGGGATAGATATTAGGAGTATATTCTGCTAGTTGGTCAGAGAATCAAATATTATTAAATTATTGCAAAATTTAATTGTTCAATTTGTCGAGATCTGTATATAGTTCAGCAATCCAGTCATATTTTTCTCTTATACGATAAGAGCGAGTTGGTCAGCTAAGCAGATAATTCTTTGTCGACATATCTGTTTAAGTTGTTTACTTCTTCTTATACATTATATGGAGTTCATAAAAAATATTTCATGAATTTTTATATTTAATTTTTTTAAAGCAGCTACTTACTTTAATTGTGATTTTACAATATTGCCCCTAATAAATAATTTTCTCGTTGCTTCAACTATGATTTTTACTATATCATCCCAATCAATTATTTTAAGTTAAGTAAATACTAAAATTAGGATAAAGTGAAATAACTATTTTAATATCTTTGATTATATTTGTGCAAAAAAAGTACTACAAATATACATATAAAAATTTAAAATCAGTTAATCAATAAATCTAAAATTTAATCAATAATACGGGGTCCATAAAAAAGTTTTGTGAATTTTTTTATTTAATCTTTTTAAAGCAGTTGCTTATTTCAACTATGATTTTATAACGTTGCCCCTAATAAATAATTTTCCCAATTGATTCAACTATAATTTTACGATATCATCTTGA